>JAVJIF010024873.1:0-80849 GCA_038442645.1 Agave tequilana | reverse complement strand
CCTATTTTAGCTAATAATTTCAAGAGCAAAAATTCTCATCTTCTTAAGTGTTTAACAGCAAGTTTCTTAAAAATGTTTTTTGCTTAAGATTTTATCTTTATTTGTTTTAAAAGAGTTGGAAAAATCAAGAAAAGAAAAGTCTTTGGAATTGGTTTGATCTTCATTTACATTTTTATCTAGAGTTTTTCTTTGTAATTTTAATTTTCAAACTCTTTATTTTCTCAACACTTGAGCTATCTATCTATCCTATCTATTAGGATCATTGTTTTGTGAGAAAGAATTGGTTTGTGGTTTGTTGAAACCATCAAGTGTTGTAAACCATTATCTTTGCTTGGCTTTGTGCCTTTCCCCTCTGAGTGTAGAGGAGGTTGTGCAATTGGGTTATTGGTATCCCTCTAAGTGTAGAGGTGATTGAGTTTGTTGGTATCCCTCTAGTGAAAGGTTGATCTTGTGTTGGCTTTATGCCTAGTCTCTAGTGAGAGATTGTATTTGTTGAGAGAGGAGTTGTGTACTCTCAAGTTGTATTTACCCAAATCCTCAGTGGAGGTTCCCTGTGTGGGAAATCCTATGTGGACGCTATAGTGGAAATCCTTCTGTGTGAATGCGAGGATGTAGAGCTGGGTGCTCGAACCTCGAAACATATTTTTGTGCTTGCGTTTGATCTACTATCTCTAACTCTCTCTCTTTTATATTGTGCCTTGCATCAGTTCATATTGTTCATATCATTTATATACTTGGATTTGTTTGTGTGCCTCACTTGTGTTCAACCAAGAGAGCTTCATATAGTACCTCAACTCTTATTTAGAGGAATTTAGAGGAGATAGTCCATAGCCCTTTACCGAGAATTCGGCTATACTCTTTGGTTACACTAAGTGTATTGCAATTAGTTTTTTAATTCCGCATTATTTTATCATTAGATTAGCCAAACACCTATTCACTCCCCTCTAGGTGTACTTTCAATTGGTATCAGAGCCTACGCTCCTGATATTAGGTTTAACCACTTAGGAGTGAGATCTTGGTTGCTAATCTTGTATTTGCACACTTATTTGTTTACACACACTCATGGACTTCATGACCCCTCCTATGTCTGACACTTCCAACATTGTTGTTGGAAAGCTAAGATGTCCATGTACCTCAAAACCCTAAGTTTGCATGTTTTTCTTGCCACTACTAAGAAATCATATCTTGGTAACAACAAGCATATTAGAGGCCAATGCACAAGCCCTTGAGGCACTTAGAAGCACATTAAATAAAGAATATTTGTCTATGATTTCTCATTGCTATTCCGCTCTTGCACTGTGGAACACTTTGACCTCTCCCACGCTACAAACGACGAAATATGTGGAGAAGGAATTTAGTGGAGGAGAATCCGAACAACAATGCTATATGGTCCAAAGGAATGACTCTCTTGAGGTAAATTCGAAAACTCAAATTAGATGATTATGCTAGTTCTTCAAGTGATGATTATGTTGATCCTAATGCATTAAATGAAGAACTATCCATTATTTGTGAAAACCTCTTGCAAAAATACCAACATTTGAAAAAGAAAACTCTTAAAATGAAAGAAGAAAATAAGGATTGTTTTTCTAAACTTAACATGGCTTTGCAAGAAAAAGATGAGATTTTAATGAAAGGGACTCATTGAAATCCCACTTGATCTTGCCCTAAATGAAAACAAGATTTTGAAAAATAAAAATGATTGTGATGAAGTTTTGAAGAAAAATAAAGTTCTATCTTGAAAACTTGTTTTTGTTTTAAAAGAAAATGATTCTTTGAAAAACAAAATTATTTCTATTTCAAAGAATTTGGATTTGATTTCTAATGAAATATTTCTTTGAAAAATGATTTAGATTCTCATGTTTGCCATACTAGTATAGTTTCATCACCTAGTGTATCCATAACATGCTCCACCTCTTCTTCCATTTTGAAAATGATATATCCATGTTAAGAAGAGTATTGATTGTTTGGGCTCCACTTTGAGCCAATGTGTCATGAACCACACACGATTAGAATCTATGTTTCGAATGAAACAAGTTCCACATAGGCATGCGCACCATACACGGCATACACGTGCTCCTCACGTTCACACTCATAACACTATGTATGCTCATGTGTACATTTGTACACATTGTGGACGTAAGGGCTACCTTGCAAAATTTGCTTTGATAGAATTAATGATTCAAATTTTGCAAATAAATTTATTTGAGTTAGGAAAGGAGCTAACCCCCATAGACCCAAAAGAGTATGGTACCAAAAGTCACTCCTATTTTATTTGATGTAGTTGTGGGCTCTCACTCGACGTGAGGGCATTGGTGCCTTGAGTGAATGCATTTCGAGCTATATGGTGACACTTTTTGGATGCATCACTTTCAAGGGGAGTTTGTAGGACGACCACCTTGGTTTGGAACCTAGAGATTTGCCATCATGATTTGGTAACGATCTCTAAACTCCCATTTAGTTTACATGCTTTTATGTTGTTGATTTTTTTTTGCATGTTTTGATTACTATGTTAAATGCCATGATAATTAGACTTGTGATATACATGATTAGTATTTGAGATACACCTATTTTCTATATGGATTTATATTTTTGTGTTCTCACTTTAGTTTAATTATTGTGTATATCATAGATTTAAGACATGTGCATTTACTTAATGATCATCTTGGTTTATGTTTTGTTTTATGCTTCACGTTTTGATTACATGTTTAAATGTAACCTTTTATTAAAACTTGTATATATTCTTGTACAACTTGTGAGCCACAAATAGATTATTATGTTTGTACTTGATTGTTCATTTGTACTCATTAGATGTACTAGTATAGCCTAGTTTTGATGATTCATGCATTTTTACTTGTATTCCCTATTTTTGAACTTGTTTCTCATGATGGTATATTTTTACTTCATGTATATGTTAATTTTATCAAAACTATTGGATATACATGTATACACTTGAGTCATTTGCCTTTCATGCAAAATCTCTTTATAGACTCAAATTGTATTTAGATATGTATGTATACCTTTAGTTTTTGACAAACACACATATGCCTTGGAGTTAGTATTGTTTTGATGAAAATTAGATTTTCATTTTTTAAGGAATTTCATATTGAGCTTAATTGCCTATTCCCATAATTTTGTTAATTACATGACTTTGTACACTCACATTACTTGATGTTTTCTCATGATTTTATTTTCATGAGTATTATCTGTGCTATATAGACTTTGAGTGTTGATGATTGTGTGATTTTCATATTTTTCATGGATATATTCTTATTTTATTCCTTACTTGAAGGATTTCGTACTAGCTTTTCAAATTTATCATAAAACTAGTTGAGTTATTCTTCATTTGGAAGAGTTTTCAATTATGCTAATCTTATTTTCAAACTTATTTTTGAAAACCCCTTCCATCGAAGGGTGGTTAGATGGGCGACCATGCCTTATATGCTCAAATTGAAAATCATTTAACATGTGCATGATAGGGTGGTCTTTATGAGTTATACACTTGATTCTAATTGTGTTTTTCAATTGGTATCACAATTGATCTCTATTTTGTATACTCATATTTGTTTCTATATATGTATGCTTCAACTTCAAATAGTATCAATTTCGATTGGTATTTAATTTTTCATACATATATATATATATATGTATTTTTGATTGTGCTTACTATATCTTTATATCTTAAAGGACAAATTTTGCTATGCTAAGCTTGATTTAGTCCTTAATGACAATTATTTTTCAATGGTATCTCATACAAGCTTATGCATCATTTTTATTAGTATTTCATAAAGGGGGAGAAAATTCATGTTTTTACCTTTCAATCGGTTTTTGTTTACAATTGGTATCTTACTCCCACTCTTTATATTGAAAAATGATATTTGTCAATTAATATCTTAATTTTCAATTGGTTTCCTACGCTCCTAATGAGAAATATTTTCAATTGATATATGTTTCATTTTTCAATATTGGCATCAAGAATATTAAATTGATATTATTCTCTATTTGGTATCTTTATTGCAAAATGATTTAGTGTTTAACCAAAATGATTGGTTTTATTTTTCAATTGGTGTCATTCTTCATTTTATATTGGTATCTATATTGAAATGAGCTATGTTTACCTAAAAATTTGATTTTTACTTTCACTTGGTATCAATACTTACAATATATATATTCTTACCTTTGGTATCAAAATTATAAAATATTTTCAATTGGTACTAATATTTACAATTGGTATCAAGATTTAAACTATATATTTGTTTCAATTGGTATCAAAGTCATAATGTTTCATTCTCTATTGATATCAAAATTTTACAAGATGTTTCAATTGGTATCTTTTGGTGTTTTAAAAATTTTGTGTAGTTTCTATTGGTATCATAATGTTTTGATATTTTTTGCTTATATACAAGAGAAGCTTAACATCTTCACTATATATAACTTTATTGTTGTTTTCCTAAAAAGAAGAAAATTTCTTTTGAGTTTATTTTATACCCCTTTATTGATGATTTAACAAAAAGGGGGAGAGAAATTTGGAGTTTCATATATGTATGTTATGCATGTTTATTTATGCATGTTTATGCATGTTTATGTTTAGCATTCATTGCATATTTTTATGTTTATTGCTATGCATGAGTTAAGGGGGAGCTTCTATGAAGCTTAACTTTAATCCATGCATATATAACTCCATGAGTTTTGTCATCATAAAAAAGGGAGAGATTGTTGGCCCAGAGGCCTTTCACTCTAGTTTTGATGATGATTAACTCATGTAGTTATAGTTTACTAATAATCTTGTGATATTTGTTTCAGATATTTGATCAAGTTATTAGTAGGTGCTTAGCTTCAACAAAGGTGTTTTGGAGCTTTCACATGATGATTCAAGAGCTCGAGCGTCAAGTTCACATCTAGCACTCGGTTGGAGTCCAGTTCGGTGGATCATGTTCTGATCGAGTCGACTTGAAGAAGGAGTTCTACAAGAAGACATCGGTTTGTTTAAGTTTAGAATGTCTAGATCTCATTGTAAGATTAGATAGTATGATACGCTCAAGTTCACAATACACACACAAGTTTTCAGGTTAAATGTTTTGTTTTGGTTTTCGGTTTAACCGGTATTGGATTTCATGTCAAAACATAGATATAAATCTTTATATGTGTATTGGATTCTATCCATATATAACATGCTTCAAAGTTGTTTCAATATCATGTTTTTGTATTTACATGAGTTTTGGAGAAAACGGTTTTCCATTTCAAAAATTCAAGTTTTGGAAAATACGGATTTTGGTTTAAGGCAAAATTTCAAGAACACAAAAATGGTTCAAATTGTTTATAATATGTGTTGAATTTTAGTCACACATATTTGTATTTCAAAATATAATAAGAACTTTTTTTGTAGAATTATGTGTATTTTATGGGATTTAATTAAAGTCAAAAACTCAAGTTTTTAATCCCTATAATAGTTTGACCTGGCTGTCTGCCGGTCGACCGGACCGGTCCACCGAGGCAGAAGTCGGTCGACCGGTCCGGTCGACCGACGTGCACATACGTGCAAGCAGCCATGGGCTGGTGGGCCGGTCGACCGGGCGGTCGACCGTCCAGAGAGCTCTGCTCTCTGGAAATGGCCCCGGTCGACTGGCAGAGAGCTGCTGCTCTCTGTATCCAGTCCCGGTCGACCGGGCGGTCGACCGGAGGCACAACGGTCATAAAAATGACCGTTGGGCCGGTCGACCGGGCGGTCGACTCGAAGGGCAAATCTGCCCTTTCCTGCTGCCAACGGGCAGAAGCTTTGTGGGGTTATAAATACCCAGTTTCTTTGGGCTGTTTTAGCTAACAATTTCAAGAGAAAAAATTCTCATCTTCTTAAGTGTTTAACAGCAAGTTTTTTAAAAGAGTTTTTGGCTTAAAGATTTTATCTTTATTTGTTTTAAAGGGTTAGAAAAATCAAGAAAAGAAAAGTCTTTGGGAATTGGTTTGATCTTCATTTAAATTTCTATCTAGAGTTTTTTCCTAGAGTTTTTTCTAGAGTTTTTCTTTGTGATTTCAATTTTCAAACTCTTTATTTTCTCACATTGAGCTATCTATCTTATCTATTAGGATCATTGTTTTGTGTGAAAGAATTGGTTTGTGCTTTGTTGAAACCACCAAGTGTTGTAAACCCTTATCTTTACTTGGCTTTATGCCTTTCCCTCTGAGTGTAGAGGAGGTTGTGCAATGGGTTGTTGGTATCCCTCTACGTGTAGAGGTGATTGAGTTTGTTGGTACCCCTCTAGTGAGAGGTTAGTCTTGTGTTGCTTTGTGCCTAACCTCTAGTGAGAGGTTGTATTTGTTAAGAGAGGAGTTGTGTACTCCCAAGTTGTATTTACCCAAATCCTCAGTGGAGGTTCCCTGTGTCGGAAGTCCTGTGTGGACACTATAGTGAAAATCCTTCTGTGTGAAGGCGGGGACGTAGAGCTGGGTGCTCAAACCTCGAAACATATCTTTGTATTTGCGTTTGATCCACTATCTCTAATTCTCTCTCTTTTATATTGTGCCTTGAAATTTTCATATTGTTCATATCATATATATGCTTGGATTTGTTTGTGCGCCTCACTTGTGTTCAACCAAGAGAGCTTCATATAACACCTCAACTCTTATTTAGAGGAATTTAGAGGAGATAGTCTAGAGCCCTTCACCGGGAATTCGGCTACACTCTTTGGTTACACTAAGTGTGTTGCAATTAGTTTTTAATTCTGCATTATTTGTCATTAGATTAGGCATACACCTATTCACCCCCTCTAGGTGTACTTTCAATTTCAACCAATAGTGTTCCAGCTAAAAATAACAAATTGATGAGGACATCACGCTGCTCAGTATAATAAATATAATATTGACGATATATCGGTCGATAAAATTATATATCAGATACCAGATACCGGGTGATATATCACGATAGAGTACTAAATACTGGACGTCATTTCAGGCGTCATACCGGATGAAGAATATACATGTGATTGCCTACATAAATAATATGAAACTACTTAATGCAAGTTTAGGGTCATACACTCATACATGATACTTTCCTTTTGCAAAAGCTCCTCAACATTCGTAGAAGCTTCTTAAATGCGTCACATGGCGATATATCAGACATATTCATCTCGGATATCGGTCACATCGTGATATATCGGCCCATATCGGTCCAAAATGATATCCAATAAAATTTTACACTTATCGTATCATTTTGGATAAAATATCGGTATCTCGGCCGATATACCGGTATATCAACCGAGATTTAAAACATTGATGCTGCTTGAACAAGTTCTTAGGAGAGGGCGTAGTGCATTTTTTTAGTTCGAGTTTATTCTAGTTATTTTGAATTTTAGTTTAATCTTTTAAATTTAGTTGTTTCTTTTATTTGAAAATTTAGTACAACATTGGTTATGTTATGAAAGCTTGACTCTTGTAAAGTATAAATAGATCTCAAGTGCTCTCTTTTTACTTACAGAATGATTGAAATTAACCTATTCAGTTAAAATTCTTGATTTTTATCATGATTTTTGGGGTGTGAAGCCCGTGGTGTAAAATGCGCGAAGCCCAAAAACCTATTCAATTCTTATTTCTTTTCTCAACCCTAATTTTCTCTTACTATTTCTTTTCCCAAACCCTAGTTTTCTTTTCTCTTGTATTGAAGGTAATTGAGACCCACCTCATATTACATCAATTTTGGTATCAGAACTCTGGTTCTCAATCCTTTTCAAAGTTACATCTTCTTTCTCCCAAAACCCTAGATCTGTTCTTTAAAATTAAAAAACCTAGATCAAAAATCCTAAATCTGTTCTTAAAAAAAATCCAATATCCTAGCTCTCTCTCTTCTAAAAACCCTATCTCGTTCTCAAACCCTACCTTGTTGCACAAAGAAAAAAAGAATAAAAAAAGAAAATCCTGAAAGTTACTGTTCATCATCTCCTTTCTCTCCACAGTTCAAACCCTAACCCTAATCTACACCACCCGCCGCCACTTTCTCACCTTCCCCCAACCACCGGATCTTGCACAAGATCGATGTCGCCGCCCTGCCACCACACCGACGACGCCGATATGATCGTCGAGGACTCACAACAACCTCGCCGCCACCAAACTAACCGCAAATCGACTTCGACACCCCACTATGACTTTGCCGAAGCCTGTGTCGCCCCTCATCGGCCTTGCCACTTCGCCTCCTTGTCAGAGATCTTGATCACTTCGCCATCCAGAGATCTCTCCGACCTCGCTGAGTGTTCCTCAACACTAGTTGACCTTGTTGGAGTATCGCAGGACCTCACCGGAGCCGAGAGCCACTCGTCGTCCCTGTGTGGCTTTCCGTTAAGTCGACATCGGCGACCCTGATATCGTTGTTAACCTCCATCGCGGCTCACACCACTGACACCGCAGCCAATAGATCAGCTCCATCAGATCCCATTTTTTCCAGCCCATATCCACAACCATTTCGTCATCATCGACTCCTTTTGAGCCCGCACCGATCACCGGAATCGTCACAAGGCTTCCTCGCCGACGTCACCAGAGCTCGTCAGTGCCACCATCTACACGAGATCGAGTCGAAGTTACTAAACCCAACCCGGATCCAATCGGGTTTAATTCAGGTTCAGATCCAATAGGGTTTAGCTTCAAGTCAGCCCGTCTCAAGCCAACCCGATTCGATCCGACCCATTATCAGTTTCAGATTCGACCCGGTCGATTCTGTTTTAGATCCAACCCGCCTGAGCCCCTGACCCAGATCCACGCAAGCTCATACCCGAGTTGACTCAATGAGAAAAGCCGAGTTGACTCAGTCCTGACTCAGCATTGGCTCAATACTGACTTGAATCCAACACGCGTATTTAGTTCAGAAGTTTTAAGTCCGTTTCAATCCAATTCGAGCATTTCTCGAGGCGTTGGACTCGTGGAAATCAGAGCTATGCTCGACAACTTTAAAATTCAGGTTCAAGTTTCGATCGTCTCTCAGGTAGTCGTTGAATTTTTATTTAGTTATTTTTTTCGCTTATTCTAAATCTGTCGCAAAATAAAACTATTGACTGCTCCTCACAAAAGTGAGATTGTGTGAGCTGGCCTTCAGTGGAATCAATTCCGATATTAACGGTGCAACTTAAGTTGATTTGAATCAGTAATCTCTTGAATTAATTGAAAATTTACTTTGTTAGCAAGTTCACATTAAGAGAAGGCGTAGTGCATTTTTTAGTTCGAGTTTATTTTAGTTATTTTGATTTTAATTTAATTTTTTTGAGTTTACTTGTTTTCTTATATTTGAAAGTTTAGCACCACATCGGTCATGTTTTGAAAGATGGACTCTTATAAAATCTATAATAGGCCTTAAGACCTCTCTTTTACTTTCCAGTTAAAATTCTTAAGATTGTTATTTTGAGCTTTGGAATGTGAAACCCGTGATGTAAGGGGTGTGAAGCCCAAAACCTACCCGATTCTTATTTCTTTTCTCAAACCCTAATTTTCTCTTACTATTTCTTTTCCCAAACCCTAGTTTTCTTATCTCTTGTATTGAAGGTGATTGCAATCCACCCCCATATTACATCGCAAACTTCATAATGATATAACTGATACCTATAGAATATTAAGTTGATTATGACAAAAGCAACCTAAGTTGACTATGACACAAACATCTAATGTCTAGCAATTTTATACTCACAGCACGTGATGTAATTATGTCACATGCAACCCCTCCTATACTACCTATGAAAAATATTAGTAATAATAAATAATAAAATTTTCACATAAAGTTCTTTCTTCCTTATATTGGAAGCCAAGGTACTGAATATAATGATCTATTTTTATTTGCTTTACTAAATCGGCTAGTAACCAACTAATAATGATTATATGTATGCTGCATAAACTAGAGCTATTATGTTCTATAACTATTATGCATGAAGAAATATGTGGTATGAAAATATTCAGGTAGTCTGAAAAAAATGGTCCTAGATCAAGAAACTCAAGAAGAACCATAATCATTCATTTATTCTGTGTTATAGTTGATTTTTCGAAATAAAATGAAATAACATGTAAATAATAAAATATGATCCCAAACTATTAAAAAAAAATATTTCAGCTTACAGTGTGATAATAAGAGGGAGAATGTACTATTAATGAGAAAGAGAGATGAAGGGAGAGAGTCGAGAGAGACTCGAGAGAGAGAGAGAGAGAGAGAGAAGGTGCGCGCGTGTTGGGGAGGTGGGGGTGGTCGGGTTTCTGGCGGAGGGGTGATAGGGGTTTGAAGTATAAAGAAGTTCACTGGGGATCACAACTGCTCTTTGTTCTCCCTGTAGAGGACATCTCGAATAAGCCCAGGTGTGTTTTGGGAATTAAGCTAGTATCCTATATTTCATTTTGTATATGTTCATGGTTTAAAAATATAGGAGACTAGTTGTGGGAGTTAATCCTGATTTCTTGAACATTGAAGACGATTGGCAGGGTAGATTCTCCATCTCACCGCTAATCTCTCGTTTATCCGACGATTGTCGCTCGGTTGTTTCCACGGGATACGGATAGTTTCTTCTTGGAATTATACCTCAGAGACAGGTTGTGCCATACGTTTTGGGCACAGATTTTAATATCATCTGCTTCAGATACGAAAGGAGTGGAGGGTAGAATTGCCTTTAATAACCTTCTGCTTGACCCAAAAAAAAGGGTTAGCTTAGTCAGGGATAGAAACTTTTCCTGGTCAAACCGAAGGGATGACCCTCACTTGGCTAAAGTTGGATAAAATCCTGGTATCCACTGACTGGAACACGGTGTTCCCCGAGGCTCACATCTCTTCTATCAGCAGACTGACCTCGAATCACGTTGATGCAGGCATCCGTTCGGAATGAAAGAGCCAAGAGATAGATTTAAGAAGTCCCAGTCTAAATTAAAGTAATAGCAGAAATTTTTATTTTTCTCTTTCTTTATTTTTATTTTTTTAGTAACTTTATTTTGATATTTGCAGTTTCTAAAATTAGATGTAATTCTATTTAGATTAGGAGTTTAAGTTTGAGTTGTATTCAATTTTTGTAAAAGCTTATATAAAGGCCATATTGTGAAAATCACCTAGAGGGGGGTGAATAGGCGATGGCTATACTTAATGACAAATAATGCAGAATTAAAAATAAATTAGTAATAAGTAATAACAATTATATAAAGTTTGCAAAAGAGTAAGCAATATAAGTGCAAGTAAAGGGAGAGAGTAGAGTTTAGAGAGATAGTAGGCAATCACAAACACAAGAATATGTTTCGAGTTCGAGTCACTGCTTTACGTCCTCGCCTTCAACACGATGAAGATTTCCACTATGACCGATCCCACTGGATCGTCAATCAGTTACAAGTTCTCACTAGAACTCTTTGGACACACTTGTCCTCTTTCACGGTGTTGCAACACCAACTTGGAGCTCACTAGCTCGCTCAAGGCCGCAACCTCTACAACTTCTAAATCGAAGAAAAACCGGTGATCAACACTTGACCACAATGATAGCTCACAAGTATAACTCTACAACCAAGATGAGGAAGTGAAACACTTGGGATTGTGTAGTGCAAATAGCAAGTAGAGAAGTACATGAAAGGCTCAAGCTAAAACACCAAATTTTGGAAATAGTTGGCTCAAGAGAAAATCTTTTGCAAAGAGGCTAAACTATGAAAAACTTTGATCTAAGGCTTAGAAATCTTATTATAAAGTTGTTTTATAGTCCCACTATTTATAGGAGATGAAAACAAGGCTAGAAAACTCAATAGATCCGTTAGGACAAGACCCAACAAAAAAAAAACTGAATCTAGCCGTAGGGAGCCAAGTTAGCAGAAAATTCTGCTGCCAGTCAACTGCCAACGGTCGGATTTCCGATCGTTGGGAAAAGCAGTCGACCGGACGGTCGACCGTGGTTCCCAAACAGAGAGTTAAACTCTCTGTCAGTCGACCGGGCCGGTCGACCGGAACAAACAGAGAGCACTGCTCTTGCAGCCGGTCAACCGGGCCGGTCGACCGAAGTGCACGTTTGCACTTGGTGCATGTCGGTTGACCGTCCGGTCGACCGACAGAGCAGTTTTGCTCTGCCAGCGGTCGACCGCACGGTCGATTGGCTGGGGGCCAAAACCTGTTTTTGAAAATGTTTTTGAAACCAATATTTTTTCAACAAATTTTCTTTTGATAAGTAAATACAAAATAGAGTTCTAGGGATTTGAAGAGCTAGAGTGTAATTATAGATCAACACCAAATAAATTAGAACTATATTTTAATAAAATTCTTTTCCAAAACAAAAACTAGTTTTTCCAAAACTTGTTTTTTTCGAAAACTGATTTTCTGAAATTTTGTTTTTTCGAAACTCGGTAAGAAATCTGCTAATAAATTTTTGTTTGAAAAACACAAAGGAATATGAAATGAGTGTGCGTGTGTCAATCCCAAAAGCTATCAACTTTTATCATCTTGGTTTTAACAAATGACTATAAATCCTAACTAATAGAAAAAGTAAAAATACAAATCTTGAAATAGTCTTCTCGATATTGCTTGATCATTGAGCTCTTCTAGTGTGCTAAGCTCTGGGATCTAAATCTTTATTGACTTCCAAATGTGTGAGTCTTGTGATAGAGCCGAAATGCAACATATGATTTTACCTGAAACTTAATTAAACAATTTTGTTAATACCTAACTACATTTGGTTTGTTATCATCAAAACTAGGGCTAATGACTTTTGGGCCAACAATCTCCCCTTTTTTTATGATGATAAAACATATGGAGTTATTACAAATATTTTGGGAAGAGACTTCAAGTGAATCTCCTCCTTAACACATGCATATATAAGAATAAGACATAAAAGAGCTAAATGCATAGTAAAAACATATATAAAGGATATAACAGTTAGACTCATATGCCAACAATTTATGCATAACAAGGATACAGAGATATGAGAGTGTATGCACAAATGGTTATGTCCATCCATCCAAATATACCTCCAGCCTCCAAAATAAGTGGTAGATGGTTGGATCAACAAGAAACAATACACAAACAATACACATAGACCACATAGAGACAATAAGAATAACTGCCATATCAGAAATAAATATGTCCATACATGCTTAGAGGTTCATGCCAACCTTAAAAATCAATACACCACAAACATACAAAGCATATGTCCATAAAACAAACAACATATCCAAATACAGAAAATAAAAACTCCCAAACATAAAAACTAACTCCCACAAATAACTCCATCAAAATATCTCTCCCCTTTTTGTCATTAACGAAAGGGGTCAACGCTCCTGAAAATCTGGGTTGTCCTGCTGAGCTGGAGCATCAGGAACAACAGAAGTAGGAACCCAAGGCTCAAAAGGAGAACAAGTCAAAGAAAGTGGCCGAGAGTGACTATTCAGAAGAGGAGATGGCCAATCGTTCTTGTTGTAGGTGTCATCTACACAGGTCTGCAAGTAGCGGATAGATGCACAAATATGTTGGAGATCATTATCCACTCGCTGCTCTAACCGCTGGAAGTGAGCGGTCATCTGAGCGGACATCTGCAGGCTATGCTCCCGAAGCTGAGTGGAGAGAGCTTGATAGGGATCAAAAGAGCAGAAGAAGATACTGGAGCAACAGCAGGTATGATAGGCTGCGGCTGAGGAGCAGGAGCCGGTCGACCGGGCCGGTCGATTGAAGCGCACTTTGCACTTGGTGCATGTCGGTCGACCGTCCGGTCGACCGAGAGAGCAGTTTTGATCTGCCACCGGTCGAGAAGGGCTTCAATCTTTTCCCGTTCACTTTGAATTCCATATTGTTCTTAGGATCTACAATAATCACAACACCGTGTGGGAAAACGATGTGCACAATGAACGGTCCAGACCAACGAGTCTTCAGCTTTCCCACGAAAATGTGAAACCTGGAGTTGTACAGCAGAACCTTGTCTCCCAGGGTAAAGTTTTTTCGGGTTATGACCTGGTCATGAAAAAGTTTAGTCCTGCTTTTGGTGATCGGAGCATTCTCATAGGCTTCATTCCGTATCTCCTCTAATTCTGAGATCTGCAGTCTTCTTAGCTCACCGGCCTTACTCAGATCAAAATTGAGTTGTTTAATGGCTCATAGGGCACGGTGTTCTAACTCGACTGGTAGAAGACAGGCTTTTCCAAAGACGATTCTATAAGGAGATATCTCCAGAACTGTCTTAAAAGCAGTGTGAGAAGCCCACAATGTATCGTTGAGCTTGAACGACCAATCCTTTCGGTTTTGTCTGACAGTCTTTTCCAAAATGAGCTTGATTGGTCGATTGGTGACTTCTACCTGCCCATTTGTCTGGGGATGATACAGAGTGGATAACGTGTGATTGATGGAATATTCCCGCATCAGAGCTTCAAAAACTCTGTTGCAGAAATACGATCCATTATCACTAATTATCGCTCTAGGGGTGTCAAATCGGAAGAAGATATTTTCTTTGAGAAATTTGACAACCACTTTGTTGTCATTGGTCTTTGTAGGCACAGCTTCTACTCATTTAGAGATATAGTCTACAGCAACTAAGATGAACTAGTTGCCGAAGGAATTCGGGAATGGTCCCATGAAGTCGATACCCCATCGACTTCAAGAATTGGATTCAGGGGCATCATGTCTCTTCTTGAAATTTTTCCAATCTTCTGACAATTTGCGCATGACTTGCAAAAATGGTTTGAGTCTTTGAACAAAGTGGGCCAGTAAAACCCACTTTGTAGGACCTTGTCTGTAGTCTTGCGGGGACCGAAGTGTCCTCCACATGCAAGTTTATGACAAAAACTTAGCACACTCCTCTATTCTTCCTCTGGTATGCATCGTCGAATAATCTGGTCGGGACAATACTTAAAAAGATACGGCTCTTCCCAGAAGAAGTACCGTACTTGGGCAAAGAAGCGACACTGGTCTTGCTTTGTCCAGTCAGCGGGTAATTGTCCAGTGGCCAGGTAATTGACTATGTCCGCATACCAGGGTTCCTTGAAAATGGCTAGGATGTGTTCGTCTAGAAAATCCTCGTTGATCGGAGCTTGTATGAAAGGTGCGTTCAGAGTTCGTGATAGATGATCAGCGATCACATTTTCTATACCTCGTTTATCCCAAATTTCCAAGTCAAATTCTTGAAGCAAAAGGATCCACCGAATCAATCGGGCTTTTGCTTCCTTTTTGGTCATGAGGTATTTTAGTGCCGAGTGATCTGTAAAAATCACCGTCTTTGATCCTAACAAGTAGGGCTGGAACTTCTCTAACGCAAAGACAACGGCCAAGAATTCCTTCTCGGTCGTTATATAATTTTGTTGGGCGTCATTCAAGGTCCTACTCGAGTAGTAAATCACGTGTTGCCTATTGTCGATGCGCTGTACTAGAATAGCGCCAATAGCAAAATCAGAGGCATCGTACATGATTTAAATGGTTGTGCCCAATTAGGAGCAGAAATAATAGGCACAGAAATAAGTTCTTGCTTAAGCTTCCCCCATGACTTGAAACATTCATCGTTAAAATCAAAGGGCACGTCCTTTGCGAGCAGGTTGGTTAACGGTCTAACGATCTTGCTAAAATCCTTAATGAACCGTCGGTAGAACCCAGTATGCCCTAAAAAATGATCTAATATCCTTAATGCCTTTGGGTGGTAGAAGCTTAGCAATTACTTCTACTTTTGTCTTGTCCACTTCAATGCCTCTCCTAGAAATCTCATAGCCTAAGACAGTCCCCTGTCTCACCATGAAGTGACATTTCTTCCAGTTTTGGGTTAGATTCTTCTCCTTGCATCTTTACAGAACTAACTCTAGGTGATGAAGACACTGATCAAATGAATCTCCGTAGATGGAGAAGTCATCCATAAAAATCTCAAGAAAACGTTCTACCATGTCGGAGAAAAGACTAAGCATGCATCGTTGGAATGTTGCGGGAGCATTGCACAATCCAAAGGGCATGCGTCGGTAAGCGAAGGTTCCGAACGGGCAGGTGAACGTGGTCTTTTCCTGGTCTTCTGCAGCAATGGGGATTTGATTGTATCCCGAGTACCCATCTAGGAAGCAATAGTACTCATGTCCAGCCAAGCGTTCAACCATTTGGTCGATGAAGGGCAACGGGAAGTGGTCTTTACGGGTAGCTGCATTCAACTTTTTGTAGTCGATACAAACACGAACCTTGATAGGCAGTCTTATTTGTACCAACTCTTTTTGCTCATTTTCAACCACCGTAAAGCCAGCTTTCTTCGGGACCGCATGAACCGGGCTAACCCATTCATTATCAGAAATAGGATAAATGATCCCGTTGTCTAATAGTTTCATAATTTTCACTTTTACTGCCTCTTGCATGAGTGGGTTAAACCTGCGCTGGGGTCCTTCCTGGGAGTTCTTCGTCAGTTAAATGGATTCTATGTTGAACTATGGCTGGACTTATCCCTTTGATATCCTGTATTGTCCATCCAATGGCTTCCCTATGTCTTTTCAGAATAGATATTAAGCTGTCCTCTTGTTGCTCAGTCAGCTGGGATGTTATGATGACTGGTAGGGTTTATCTTCTGCCCAGGTAGGCGTACTTGAGGTGTTCAGGTAAGGCTTTTAGCTCTAGGGAAGGTGTTGCTTCATTGGAGGTAATGTCCGAACTTTCAATCCTAAGATGAGGTACACTTGGGCTTGATGTCAAGTCCACTACCGAATCTACGATTTGATCTAGATTAAAATCCTCAGACTTCAGATCAAACTCTACCTCTATTTCTATCTTCATGCTTTCCTCATACTCACTGGTCAGATTTTCAATGGAATTGACCTCAAAAGTCTGATCATTGATATCCCTGGGTTGTCTTCCAAGATTAAAGACATTGACTTCCTTCGTCATGTCTCCAAAGGTCAATCACATGGACCCGTTCGTACAGTCGATTATGGCATTGGCTGTAGTAAGAAATGGGCGCCCTAAGATGATCGGAGTTTGAGACCGTGGATTTGACACAGGTTGGGTCTCAAGCACAATAAACTCAATGGGGTAGATGAAATCACCGACCCGAATAAGGACATCTGTGATTTCCCCTTCGAGATTTTTACAGATCGGTCAGCTAGCTGAATGGTGACTCGAGTTGGACTTAGCTTGCCCAACCCAAGTTGCTGGTATACTGAGAGAGGTAGCAAGTTGATACTTGCTCCCAGGTTAAGGAGTGCTCTGCTAATTTCTGGTTGTCTTATGATGCAGGAAATTGTGGGACATCAGGGATCCTTGTATTTCATCAGAATGGGACCAGACAGAATTTCGTTTATATTGGTTGCCAAGAACACTTTCTTGGGCACATTTGCCTTTCTCTTCTTCGTACACATATCCTTAAGAAATTTGGCATAAACTAAGACTTGTTGGATAGCGTCAAGAAGAGGCACATTCAATTTGACCTGGTTAAACATCTCAAGCATCTTCTCCATGTGCATATTCTTATTGTTGTTCCTAAGCCTATTGGGAAAGGGTGCTACAGGCTTATAAACTTGTTCAGCAGCTTTGTTCTCATCAGATGTTTATAGAGCAGATTAGGAGGAACTAGCAGAGATGGAGGCGGGAGTAGGATCAACGTGGACTGGATTTTTTTATTGGTAGACCTGGCTGTCCACCTTCTTTCCAGATCGAAGTGTGTGAACAACATTGCACTGTTGATCGAAGGATCCTGAATTTCATACGCTTGATTGGAGTTTTTGGGTTAACTAGCGGCTGACTAGGTAAAGTACCCTTTGGTCTTTCACTTAGATAGCTAGCTAATTGGCTCATCTGCATTTCCAATCTCGATATGGCCTGTGAATGGCTGTTCAGTGTTTGTCCCTGATTTTGCATGAAGGCGGCTTGGGACTTCATAAAAGCCTCTAGGCTCTCTTCCAATTTACTGAATTTCTTTTCCATTGGTGAACTTTGGAAGGAGGACAATGGGGCTTGACTGGGAAAATTTGATGGGGGATTGGGATGGTGAAAATTATTGAAAAAGTTTGGCCTGGGAGAATTGCTTTGGGCCTAAGAGAAATTTGGGTGATTTTTCCAATCGAGATTGTACGTTTGTGAGTAAGGATTATGCGGCGGCCGTGAGTAGGCCGCGTTCAGGTGTTTCAGTGGCACTTGCTGGGTATGAAAAACAGGACACTCTTCAAAGATATAGTTCGGTGCCTGACAGTATGAACAACCCAGATTGTGAATTGGTGGTGGGTTGATTTGGTTGACATTGGCTGACTTTTTTGTTTCTAGAACCTCTATTCTTCTCATCAGGGTAGCAATCTTAACTTCTGCAGCTATGAATGATTCTAAGGATAGGAGCCCTCCTTTTGAAGCTATGGACTGTGAATTCTTTGTTTTTTTCGAGCCTGGCTCCCATTGCAGGGTTTTCTCAGCTAAATCCTCAAATAAATCCTAACCCTGATTCTCATCTTTTTGCAAAAACCCTCCCAGACACATGGTTTCTAACAGGGTTTTCATTTGATAGTCTAAACCATCATAGAGAATCTGGCACTAACGCCATTTCTCTACACCGTGATGAGGGCACTGAGCTAGGAGATCTTTGAATCGCTCAAAGTATCTCCAAAATGGTTCTCTTGGTTCTTATCTAAACTGCATGATATTCTTTCTGATGAGGGCAGTCTTGTGAATTGGGTAGAATTTCTTCAAGAAGGCCTTGACAAAATCATCCCACGTTGTGACTAAATCAACCGCCAAACTGTATAATCATTTCTTAGTTAGGTCCTTTAGGGAAAAGGGGATGAAACGTAACCTAACGGCATCGTCTCCTAGCTGGGAAATACGCATCATGAGGCACACTTCTTCAAAATCCCTAACAAAGAAGTATGCGTCCTCCGATTCTAGACCATGAAACTTTGGAAGAGTATTGATGAATTGAGGCTTTAATTCAAAGTTATTTCCATTTGCCTCAGGGAGTTTTAAACAAGATGGTAATGAGGTTCTGATCGGGTAAAACCTGTCCTGAAGTTAGTCATCACCGGTTCTGGATGCAAGGGTAGAGAAGTATTTCTGGTTAATCTGGAAGATACAGGACCTCTTACCCACTCTTGCATGGAGCACACCACAAACAACGTAAAGACAACAAACAATCAAAAAGAATAAAAAAATAAACAAAGGAAAGAAAAACAACTACAAAGTCTTAGTCTAAGGTATCTGGACCTAGACGACTCCTAACTGGTCGATTCTCCGGGGAAGGTTGTTGCAGGAACTCGACTACAAGCTAATCGGCCAGGAAAGGGCAAAACTCGGTGGGAGGTATCCGAGCGTGAGTCATGGGCCTTAATTACGCTAAACCACGGAGCTTTCGAGGCTTTGCCTCTCAATCCACTTTCCTTAGACACCGATTTTGCAGGAGTATAGTTCTTGCAATTTCACCCTCGGTTAATCTCTTAATAAGTCCGAGATGTCCCTAAGGCCAACGTCTATCAGTTTTTAGTTAAGGCTTGGGTTGTGAGTGCACTTGGGGATAGTTTTTGAGTTAGGGAAGGGTGATGAAATCTCCACCTTATCTTTTTTATTTGAGATTTTGCCCTTAATGTCAATTGCGCAAGTGTACAGTTTATTCACAATAAGGTAACATTCAAAGCGATAAATCACTCCAAAATGTTGGTCCTATTCTATATGAATGCACACGTACTTTTTCTCCAGCACTCTTCAACAGAAATTGAAATGAATTGAAATAGACAAGTGCCCTAATGCAAGAGTCTAATCCAAATTTCAATAAAGCAACAAGTAGATTTCTGTTGAGTTTATTACACATGTATAAGGTGAAGCATTCAAGGGAACTAAAAAAATTTGAGAAAGCAATTTGAACGGCTTTCGGCAATCCTGCAGAAGAGTTCGTTAGTACTTCAATCAGAGAAACTCGCTTTTACACGAATTTTTTGTGGGCAAATGAATTCTCGTGCAACGTCTTTGGCCACCGCTTTCGCTTCTGGTGTGAGCTCCTTGGTGTAGGATGTCTAAAAATCACTGAAGACAAGTCGTCAAAAAGCAGAATCCAAACTCCAGACGCAAGGCTAATCATCGCCACTAGCGCAGCACCAAGACACGAGGGTTGAAACCCGCGTCTCAACATCATTGCAAGGACCAAGACGCGAGGGTTGAAACCCGCGTCTCAGCATTATTGCAGTACCAAGACGAAGAGTCCAAAGCCTGCGTCTCACGCGAAGCTTGACGCAGAATTGGAAGCTCGCGTTTCTCAAGCATCACCTCAATGGCAAAACGCGTATAACTGCCCTCATTACTGGGTCAATTATTGCCCACGTAATAAGGGAGTTAACCCCCATTATAGAGTGTTTTTAGGGGACACGTTTACCCCCTGAAATCTCTATAAATAACCCAGTTTGCTATGGAAGAGGGGTCAAAAATTTTAGTCAAAAGAACTTCGGTTGTAAGCCGTAGAAGCACCAAATCCTCCAGCTGAAAAGAAAGAGAGAGTTCAACTCTTTTAACAACTTGCTGTGTACAACTTCATTTTTGCCTACAATTTCTTTAAGATTTTTGGTGGATAGGAGCTGTGTTACTTCGTCCACTATCCAAAGAGAGGATTTCCGAGAGGTCCTGACATTCACCCAGTTAACGGAAAACAAGATTCACTTTCCATCGCCACATCAAAAACCCGACATTAAACAAAGGGGAGATTTGAGCTTGAATATCTCCCCTCTCTTGTAAAAGGATTATTGATTCGCTGTAATTTTCTTTACTATCAAATAAAGAATTTATACTTTGATCCACAATTATTCCCACCACACAAGAGATGGCGACTCCGCTGGGGACTACTTTCTCTATCGATGAGCAAGTCGTGGCGCAAGGTAACTCACCTATATGGAAAAAATGGTCAAATCACTCCTTGTCGAGTTCGACCAGGCAAAGTATGAAGAGTTCCTCTCTTTCGGCTCTAAGATCCCTAGAGTGCGGCAGTACCGCAGTCTCCTCAGGGACCCGCTCTCCAGTTCACTCTGAGATCCCTTCAGATACGACTGACAAGAAGAGTGCCATGGCTAATCATATCATACGTAATACCCGCGTTAACGTCTCCCATGAGACCCGCGAGGTTAGCGTTACTGATATTCAGCCCGTTCATGCCCGTCCTCTACCTCAGTTCCAGGTCACCGGGGTTCCCATCAACCCGTACGACGTAACTGGAACGCTGAGCGATGATAGAGATGACGTGCGCGTCAACTATAAGCGTGAGAAGTTGGAACAATTACCTGTCCAGCAGATACAAAACACGAGCCTCAAGCACACGTTTCTCTTGAACCACGTCAGACGCGCGAAGTTCGCATTTGGAGACGTAAACGTGAAGCCCACCAGGCCTGCGTTTCTGAAGCTTCACTTCCCAAACGCGACGTTCAGCAGCGCGAGGTCCATACCTTTTTTCAGACACACAAGGCCCGCGTCTCTCCAATCAGACATAGAATTGAAAAAATCCGCGTATCTCAACCGTCGCTAGTTAAACGCGACAACCAGCAACGCAAGGTCCGTATCCCTTCTCAGCAGAGACGCGAGGCCTGCGTTCTCGAGCTGAATGCGAGAGCCTCGTCTGTCTTACAGGACGTGAGCTCCGCGTCTTAGAACCCTGCATCTCAGTTCTGCGACGCAAAGATAGCTCTCAGAAGTTGAAAAGCCCTCAACAACCCGAGGCTGATCTCTTTGGTCCTCCTCCGACAGATCTAAGAGATTATTTGACGAAGAAAAGGAGTGCTAATCTCTGTCTTGTTGCTGTGAACGGCTCATCACGACAATGCTCTCTGAATGCCGCTGCAGCTTACAAACAAGCAAACAGTCGATGTTCAGACGATTGACCTCAACCTCCCGATCAGCCAAGAGGTATCGCTCCCACAGAAGGAGAACCTTCTCTGACATGGAGTACCCTGAAGTCACTGTAAACATGGTAAGTAGAAGTAGGGAAAAACAACCGACAATCAGCTCCGATGAGTCTGACACGGAACCAGAAGAGGTGTATTGGCATATTCGCACTCGGACCGGTGCGGTCACCCTGATCAACTATAGTGCCCTAGCTCGGGGCATTGAAGTAAATGAATCACATTCTGTCATTGCAGAATCGTAGGCCTCGAACTCGTCCATAGAGAAGGAAGCCTTCGCGTACATAACAAATACTCCCGAGGAGACGGTCAGGCGCTTTGAACAGCAAGCCTAGGTCCATTCGAGATGATTCACGCTCAACAAGAATCCATCGATTCCCTCAAGCAGATGCTTGCACAATTCCTTGAAGACAAGAGGAAGTCAATTGACAAAGCTTCTTCTAAGAAGTCTAAAGACAAACGGAAAGAAGGAGAAATCTCATCTTCTGTACATATCGAGGAGAAGGAGCAGTCGAATTTCGAGTCATCTAAATCCTCGTCTAAAGAGGAAGGCAACCCGGAGAATGGGGGCATTCATTCTAAAAGAATGAGTCAATTGGAGCAGCGTCTGGAAGCCCTTACCAATCAGAAAGGCCTCCAAGAAGCAGGAGTGGTCCGGCCATATCCGGCCGAGTGGGACCTTGTTCCATACCCTCCTAAGTTCAAAGCTTCAACCCTACAGGCTTTCGACGGCAAAGGAAGAAGAACACTACTTCGATCTTTCATTCCGAAAGGGAAGACCCCTGACTATCACCATCGGACTCACAGGGGTTTGGGCTATGTGTCAACTCCAATTCCGTTAGCCTCTGAGTCCGAAGAGTCATTATACTATAATCACTCGTCTGACACGTCATCGTGGGAGTCAGACGTTAGTATGAGCAACCTCTTCGGAGAACTTTCAGTAAACATGGTGTCAACAAGACACCTGGAAGACGGAGATGAAGAAAGGAGCCAGTTTGATACAAATCCTTAGATCAACACCTAAATACTCTCTGGATATTCGCTTTGAACTACGCGAACCACCCACGGAGGATAAAGTTACCCAGATTAATCTGGGAGATGAGGCTAATCCTAAGCCCATCTTTATAAGCAAAAGCCTATCATCCTCCGAGAAATAAGATTTAATATCTCTTGTGCAGGAGTATATAGACATTTTCACTTGGAATTACGAGGACATGCCTGGGCTTGATCCTCGAGTGGCCATGCATCGCCTTAACATTAATTCAGACGTGAAGCCAGTAAAACAACAACAGCGAAAGTTTCCTCCAGAAATAATGGAAGCAATCCAGTCGGAAGTGAAGAAGCTTATAAACTCTGACTTCATTAGGGAGGAGCAACATCTTGATTGGGTAGCCAATATCGTCCCCGTTACTAAGAAAAATGAAAAGATCCGAATTTGCATTGATTTTTGCTATCTAAATGAGGCCTGTCCCAAAGATGAATTCCCTCTCCCAATCACGGATGTCATGACTGACAATACGTACGGGTTTGAATGAATGTCCTTCATGGATGGATTCTCAAGGTACAATCAGATAAAAATGTACCCTGATGATGAAAAGCATACTTCTTTCAGGAGACCACTGGGGTATATTGTTATACTGTCATGCCCTTCGGACTGAAGAACGCGGGGGCAACATATCAGAGAGCTATGAATGCAATTTTCCACGAACACATGAGTAAAACAGTGGAATGCTACGTCGATGACATTGCAGTGAAAAGCCGCGCCAAGACCGACCACATAGCAGACCTTAAGACAGTTTTTGAAATCATGCGGGCACATCAGTTGAAGATGAACCCCACCAAATCTAGCCAGCGGTAAATTCCTAGGGTTTGTGGTGACATCCAAAGGAATTCACTTAGACCCAGAAAAAGTCTGCGTTGTCCAGGAGATGCAACCTCCAAGGAATCTTAGGGAGTTTAGAGGATTGCAAGGGCGACTAGCGTATATCCGAAGGTTTATCTCAAATCTCTCCAAAAGATGCCAACCCTTCACCAGATTAATGAAAAGGGTGTCTCATTCATTTGGGATGATACTTGCTAACAAGTATTTGAGGAAATCAAATGATACCTCACGCAACCACCTGTCTTTATAGCTCCGATGTCGGGAAAACCTTTCCTACTATATGTTCGAGCGATGGATTATTCTTTAGGAGCTTTATTAGCCTAGAATAATGATCAGGGACATGAGCAGGCAATCTACTATCTGAGCAGGACTATGATCGGAGCCGAGCGTTGGTACAACCCGATCGAAAAGGAATGTTTGGCGTTGGTGTTCGCTGTCCAGAAAATGCGACAGAAAATGCGACACTACTTGGTGGGCCAGACTATAAATGTTATATCAAAAATCAACCCTTTGAGGTTACTCATGACGAAGCCATCGTCACTAAATGGTCGACTGGCAAAATGGACAATACTGCTATCCCAATATGAGATGCGCTTTCTACCATAAAAAGCCGTGAAGGGACAAGCGGTGACAGATTTCCTGGCTGAGCATGCAGATCCGAGAGCAACCAAACTTTATGAGGATCTCCCAGATGAAGTCGCTGAAGTTTGTCTGACCCAGACGGCTTTTGAAAGACAGGTGTGGCAACTCTTCTTCGATGGTGCATCGAGAACAGGTCCGCAAGGGCATGTCATAGCAGGAGTGGGGGTAGTACTGGTCTCCCCACAGAACTATGTGACCCTTCGAGCTTTCTTATTAACGGAGCCCTGTTCCAACAATGTAGCGGAATACAATGCCCTCTTGATTAGAATGCAAATCGCTGATGAGATTGGCGTTAAAAATCTCGAATCATATGGTGACTCTAAACTCATCATTAACCAAGTTCGCGGGGAGTACGAAGTCAGACACGAAGACTTAGTACCCTATTTCAATGCAACTATCTCTATGGCCGAAAGGTTCGAAAACTTTTACATCAATCATGTACCACGCCAGCAAAATGCGCATGCAGATGCACTGGCATCTCTCGCTGCCTCTTTAGCCCTTCCAGCTGGAGTAGTAGAGAAAATACTTGTCTACAACCACGACTTGTATTGCCCAAGAGTCACTTTTGAAGATCATCAAAAGCCAACAGAAGACAGTCAAGTTAAAGAAGCTCTGGAAACTTCAGCAGGTCCAAAGCCTAAGGATTGGCGATTCCCCTACATCGACTATGCATTATACGGCATCCTGCCTGATGATCCTAAAGAAGCGACTGCCGTTAGAAGGAAAGCCCCAAATTCTATTATAATGCGATCACGCGAACACTGTATCGCCGATCGCATGACGGAACCCTCTTCCACTGCCTAGCACAAAAGGAGGCACAGGAAGTACTCAAAGAAGCGCATACTAGTATGTGTAGAGCTCATCAGCCTGGTCCGAAGCTTGGAGATCGACTCCGAAGACTGGGATATTATTGGCCAAAGACGATCCCTGACGCCATACTTATGCCAAACGATATCACGCTTGTCAAGTCCATGGTGATTTCATCCATCAAGCACCAGGATATCTTCGCTCTACAACCTCTACCTGGCCATTTGAGATGTAGGGGATGGACGTAGTCAGCCCTATCAGCCCACCATCATCCAAAGGATATCAGTTTATCTGAGCTATAACTGATTACTTCTCTAAATGGGCTGAAGTTATTCCTTTAAGGGAGGTAAAGACATCTGATGTGATCAAATTTGTTAAACATCACGTCATCTACCATTTTAGTGTGCCACGACGAATTGTCCATGACAATGGGCCCCAATTCATCAGTCAGGCTTTTCAGAGGTTCTACAATAAGTTCAGAATCTAGAGTGTGTCCTCAACGGCATACTACCCAGCCACTAACGGCCTCGCAGAAGTTTTCAACAAAACTATTGGAAAACTTATCAAGAAATTCGTCTCGAAAAGCCAATGTGACTGGGACGACAGGTTAGGTGAATACTTATGGGCCATCACACAACGGTCCGAACCCCAACGAAAGCTACACCATTCTCTTTGGTATATGAAAGTGAAGTTGTATTCCCGCTAGAAATCTAAATCCCATCTCTACGTGTCGCCTTGACGGCAAACATGACGAATGAGGAGAAGCATCGACTGCGATACCAAGAGCTGGAGGCTTTAGATGATAAACGCCTGGAAGCTCAACAGCAAATCGAGCTTTATCAAGCTCGAATTACTAGAGTCTTCAACAAGAAAGTTAAGGAGCGAACTTTCAAGAAAGGTGACCTTGTCTTAGCTGTTAGAAGACCTATGGTAATGACACATAAGACAAAAGGAAAATTTCAGCCCAAATGGGAAGGACCATTTGTAGTAAAGTCGGTTTACTCGAATGGAGCACATAGCCTCATAACCTCAGACGGTGATACGCTCATGATGCCAATCAACGGCAAATTCTTGAAGAATTGCTATCCTTAATGGCACTCTTCTCCTGATCAGGTTAATACTACACCTCTGACTGAAGCTCCAGATCCAAGATCAACGCCAAGAAAAGCTTTCTTCCTCTACTAGATCACATCACGGTCAATCAACATCAAGCTAATCAGGCGCTGATTACATCATGATGCATGATGTAAATATTGAGAAAGAAACAAAATGCAAAACTTCAGTTTTAGTTTAGTTACTCTTCTACTGACATCTAACGCCTCCGACGGCTAAGGATAGAAGAAAATGTTGGCTTTCAAGTCCAACATAAGTCTTCGATAACTCATCATGCTGAGGGGAATAGCATGGCTAGTCCAACTCAAACGGTAGTTGGTAAAGGCACACCAAATCCGTTGATAGCTGAGGGTTTGCTAAAATCCTAAAGGACTTGGTCCCATCTTCTCCTCCAAAATCTCCTACCAATTCTCACTCACAGAATAGTAGGGCCAAAAAAATACCTGTGTTCATCTTCCTAATGAAATGAAGTAGAATTTGTCAAGTTAATATTAAATCTCTGACAAACCAGATTTTTTAATCCCTAGTGGATTCAGTCAAGTTAATCATAAACCTCTAACAACAAAACTCATTAGTTAGAAATCATCGCTGTTTAGTTTAATACTACACCTCTAACGGTAAATTTTCCATGTCTCAGAAAATCAACGATTGTCACGTTAATATTAAATCTCTGACAGTTTATTTTACTCTCCACCCAAAATCCCATACCAATTCTCTTCCATAGAAGGGTAGGTCCACAAATGCAATCATTGCTATGTTAACACTATACCTCTGACAATGAAAAATTTCAATACTCCCTAACGAGTTCAAACTTCATTTGTCTCTCCTCTACATGGAGTCACAAGTCTTTAAATCCTTGTCAAGTTAAAATTACACCACTGACACCCCAAACTTCACTTGTCAATTCTCATTAATAGAATGATAAGTCCTCAAAATTGCTCATATCGCAAATCAACCTCCGTCAAGTTAAAATTACACCTCTGACACCTCAAACTTTACTTTTCAATTCTCATTAATAGAATGACAAGTCCTCAAAATTGCTCATATCGTAAATCAACCACTGTCAAGTTAACATTACACCTCTGACACCTTAAATTTCACTTGTCAATTCTCATCAATAGAATGGCAAGTCTTCAAAATTGCTCATATCGCAAATCAACTACTGTCAGGTTAACATCACACCTCTGATAGATTACTGTTAAGTTTAACACTACACTTCTAACAGTGATTAACTTGCTGCCAAGTTTAATATTAAACCTCTGACAGTCACTTTCACTCAGACTTCCATATCGAAGCTGAGATGAGCGATCCTAAGTTTAACACCACACCTCTAGCGTCCAGTTCATTGCTAAGTTCAACAATACACCTATGACAATGACTTTCCCTCGAACTTCCCTATCAAAGTCGAGATGACTAATACCAAGTTCAAAATTACACCTCTAGCATTACCTTCACTGTCAAGTTTAACATTACACCTATGACAGTGATGTTTTCAGTCTTCTCAAATGAAACTGAAATTCTCATTGAGTCAAGTTAATATCACACGTCTGACCCACATTCCTGTCAAGTTAATATCACACCTCTGATAGTAATCTTGAATTCTCGAAATGGAATTTTCCCAACTTTAACTTGTTAAGTTAATTATCGCATTTCTAGCAAGTCAAGAGTCCCTACTTCTATGTGTCTGATTTTCAAAAAAAGAAATTCTAGACATATAAGAAGACAAGAAAAAGTGTCACTTTTATTAATATTCAAACATATGAAAGTGATACAAGATGCTCTCTTATACAAATAAGATTGAGTGTTACAATAAAGGAGTACAAAGAAGTCCCTCTCTCTCAGCGAAAGGTTGCACTCACTCTTCAAGACCTCTGCACCACTCCAAATACAAATTGTTTGGAAGAGCGCTGAAGAAAGGTTCTTCTCTTCTCCCACTGAATCATGTCGCAGTTGACCAGTGTTGAGACGATCGATGCTGATTACACCAAGATACATGATGTAAATATTGAAGAAGCTCATCGCTGACCGAGAATTATGGTGTTTCTCAAGGTCGAAATGAAGAAGAACATTCTAATTCCACCCGACCAACTGGTGTGGGCCGTAGTCCTTCGTTGATGAACATCTCCACCACCAGAAAGTCATCTAATGAGCATACGTCTTTCGTTGATGTCACTTCTGGGGGTAAGATTAGTGAAGGGAGGATCCGAGACCTTACAGGTGACGTCTTCTTTCCTGTGACCTGCAAGAGGACCATACCCACCACCATACCCACCACCATACCCACTGTGACCACGACAAACCCGGGGCATTGCTGGTGTGTCATGTCCAATAAGGCCTTGACGAATGTCATTAACCGTGCGAATCCTCCTCGCCCATGAACAAGAGCTTCGATTCCTCGAATGCTCGCCAATCGAATAAGCTCGCTGGTCGAAATATTCTCCCAAGAGCTCAGTGAAGATGCGGAAGACTGACTGAAGCTGCCAGAATCTATAAGAAGTAAAAATCAAAAGGTTAAAATTCTGTCAAGGCAGGTACGTAAAAGCTGAAAGGCAGACGCAGTTGAAGCTATGAACTTCAAACGCGGAGTTGACCAGTGCAGATCTGAATGCAGTCTGGTTTTAGACCCGCGTCCGAGATATAAGACGCAAAGTAATCCAGACGCAGAGGTCGCCACACCCGCGTCTGAGAAATAGTGGTTGCCACATCCAAGTTCAGAGGTCTCGAAAGAATTAAAATTCTTTAAGTCAAGAACCTCAAACGCGAGCTTTGTACACAGCTCGCGTCTCAAGGCCAAGTGCAGAGTTTATCACATTCGCACGGATTTTTGAGTTAGAGTTCAAAGTCAGTCAACTTACGCTTCATCAAGAAGTCTGAAAGACGCGACTTCCGAACACGGGCGCATCAGTCAGATTTCAAGAGAAGATCAAGAGATCAAATCTCTTCAAGGAACAGGAAAACAGAAACTCAGTGGGACTGAGTATTTCATGGCGACAAATGGTTCCTACCCGGAGAAGAACCCTCTAGAAATTGTACTTTATGCATCAAGGCGCAGCCGCAAAAAGCACTTAAGACGATACTTTTTGATCTTGAAATTACTTGACAGTGATAATCTTTGGAGAAGATTAAAGAAAGTATGGAAGTTTTGAGTTCTTGCTGTTCATTGGAACACATCCCCTTGAAGGGAAGATGGGCAAACAAAGATGAAGACCCTCAGAATGCATGCTCTGAAAGGGAAATAGTCTAAGTAATGGACTGTTAAGGGGGTGAGGCCTATTTATAGGCAAGCCATATGGCTTACAATTAATGGCATAAAAATCAAAGCCATCAGCCTTAATTCCCACACGAACGTCAAAATATAATAAGGAACTGACGCGTGGATTGCCACTTCGGGAAACATCAAAAACCACAAGTTCCTAATCGTCAACGCTGACTTGGCATTAAAAGATCCAACAAGAGCTTTAAGACGGGCTGCATATGATGCTTAGGAGGCTGCATCAGGCGCAAACTCAAAGGTCGCGTCCACAAGTCCGCGTCCTTTCATAAACCCGAGGGCTGCGTTCCTTTCATTCCTACTGAAGAATCTACAATCGCGTCTCCTGGAATGGTTCAGAGCCGCATCTCCTCAGCAAGCTGGGACCACTCTCCATGACTATTCAGACTCGTGCTTCAAAGTTTGCGCCCTCCCAAGGGACTTGAGTTGCGTCTCCATTGAGTCAGAGCCGCGTCCCCATCAACCAGTTGAGACCCGCGCGTCAGTCCTGAGGAGCCCAAAACCGCGTCTCCACTGCGTCCTGAAGTCTGCATCCTGATAGAATTAAGGGCCGCGTCTATGGATCTGTGTCCTTTTATAAGCATGAAGGTCGCGTCCCCTTTATTAAAGAACGCAAATTCACGTCTCAGAATCACGCCTTTTGTTTTTAAGCCAGAGCCGCGTCCTTATTGAAAAGGAATGTTCGCGCGTCTTCCTTGATGAGCCTGAACTGCGTCTCCATTAATGAGTGAGAGCTGCGTCTTCACTTCAAAGATCGCGTCGCTCCAGGAGCCGCGTTTCTTCAGCAAATTAATAGATGCGTCCCCACTCCAAGTGATGACTGCGTCTCTAGAGCAACATGACCCCTGCGTCTACAAGGCTTGCATTCAGTTTTGCTTCTGTAATCAGTTCAATAGTACACTAGCACAAGCAGATGACTGTTTATCCCTGGTTCAAAAGTACACCAACAACCAGCTCAGAGCACTGAGGAGGTTTGAACTGCGTATCTAGACACTCACCAAGATCATCTCTGGTGGCTTCAAAGGGTATTATAGTACACTCGGAAGACCATACTCCAGACAAGATCAAGCTCAGAGTATCTCAAATGATTGTCAGTCTAACCATGAGAAGTATGAATTCAACCAGAGTCCAAAGTATTTTGAAATCCGTCCCAGTCAACCGCGGAATATCGAAAACTTTGGAGGGGGTTCTGTAGGCTGTCTAAAAATCACTAAAGACAAGTCGTCAAAAAGCAGAATCAAAACTCCAGACGCAAGGCTAATCATCGCCACCAGCATAGCACCAAGAGCGAGGGTTGAAAACCGCGTCTCAACATCACTGCAAGGACTAAGACGCGAGGGTTGAAACCCGCATCTCAGCATTATTGAAGTACCAAGACGCAGAGTCCAAAGCCCGCGTCTCACGTGAAGATTGACGCAGAATTGGAAGCTCACGTTTCTCAAGCATCACCTCAATGGCAAAACGCGATGCCCAAAGCCTGCGTCTCGGTTATAACTGCCCTCATTACTGGGTCAATTACTTCCCACGTAATGAGGGAGTTAACCCCCATTATGGAGTATTTTTAGAGGACACGTTTACCCCCTGAAACCTCTATAAATAGCCCAATTTGCTATGGAAGAGGGGTCAAAAATTTTGGTCAAAAGAACTTCGGTTGTAAGCCGTAGAAGCACCAAGACCTCCAGCTGAAAGAAAGCGAGAGTTCAACTCTTCAAACAACTTGCTGCGTACAAGTTCATTTTTGCCTACAATCTCTTTGAGATTCTTGGTGGACAGGAGCTGTGTTACTTCGTCCACTATCCAAAGAGAGGATTCCCAAGAGGTCCTGACATTCACCTGGTTAACGGAAAATAAGATTCACTTTCCATCGCCACATCAAGAACCCGACATTAAACAAAGGAGAGATTTGAGCTTGAATATCTCCCCTCTCTTGTGAAAGGATTATTAATTCGCTGTAATTTTCTTTACTATCAAATAAAGAATTTATACTTTGATCCACAAATTTCCCCACCACACACTTGGTACTTCTCCTACACACAAGAACAAAGAAAAATCTTTAGTATTGAATAATAAAAACGTTCCCTCCCCGACAACGGCGCCAAAATTTGATCGGCAAAAAGTAAGCACAAAAATAAGTAAAGGAATGTGGGTCGATGTTACTGCTTTTCCGATTCTTCCGTACTAGCAAAGTGGCTATACGGGTCGTATCCACAAGGAGGAAGAGTGATGAAAGCTTGATGCGGCTTCTTTATTCAAAAAGAGAAAGTTCTTTGTTTCAAATAAAGAATTTAAAAATGAAAACAAGTTGGATTCAAGAATTATTTTAGAATGGTTTAGTGGTTTATAAAAGTAATTTTTCTTAATAGTAAAAGCGCATGGCTAACTTTCTACTAAGTGCTCCTACTAATCTCTAACTTTTTGATGATGTGGCCTCATGATGGATCATAAGCAAGCATCACCCTTATGCATAGGAACTATTCACATGAAAATTGAGTGAAAGTTCTTCCTTTAACTTTAGTTTTATATGGTAAAAACTTGAACATTCTCTTATTAAGATCCAATTGAAAGCGAGAATACGGGAAGCCACAAGTGTACTAATGGTATCGACAAAGTTAAAAGAAAAATCTCTAACTTACAAAAATAAGCAAAGTTTAAACTTTATAGATCATCAAAAAACCTGTTAAGCATGAAATATAAGAGAGCTAATACTTGGAAGCAAGTTAGAGATTGAACCCTCGTCTTAAGATGTCATAGCTCTCGTTTGCACAAGGCTTGTTTGACACTATTGACTCATTTGGGTTATCAATGAAGTTGTTAGAGATTAGTAGGTTAGTAGTTAGTTAGCCTTGTAATGAAAGAGTTAGTTAGACATGGTAGTAAAGGAAACAACAAAAGAGAAGAGGTAAAGAGAAAAGGAGTTACACTAAAATAAAGAGATAGAAGCAAATGAAAACAACTAGTAAATGGAAAGAAAAAAGAGAAGTAATTACTTGTATTAGCTTGTCACCCTCCAAATACAACTTTTACACACACTCTCTCTTTCACTCTAATGGCTAAACTAACTAGAAGAAGAAGAAAAACAACAACAACTACAACTCCAAAATCAAACTAACATAGAGATCCTAAAGGTCTGGATATGCTCCTCTGAAGAACCCCTGGAGGGTATTTATAGGCACCAGGGGAACGGAGGCCAGGGGGACAACCCCTGGCCCGAAGCCAGTCGTGCCCGTACGGCCGCGAAAACGCAGCTTGGGCCGCGTTTCCACGGTCCTGCCAGGGCGGCGCGCGCCTGGTTTCCTGCTGCGCGCCTCCCTTCTGTCTCTTATCAGATGGATCTGCTGGTTCGTTGATTTGATGCCCTGGGCTGACAAAATCTCCTACCTAAGGTCAATGGCTACTTGGTAGGCCTTTATCATCCATTAAATAGTGATTTAGGGTATTCTTCTTCATTTGCACACCATGGACCTAGGATCAAGCAAGGAAAGCTTTATTAGCAGAATTTTATACCAAATAAATATGCGGATGTGATAAAAATTATACAAATTAGAGACTAATCAACCGACAGAGCAGTTTTGCTCTGCCAGCGGTCGACTGGCTTAGGGCCAAAACCTGATTTTGGAAATGTTTTTGAAACTAATATTTTTCCAACAAATTTTCTTTTGATAAGTAAATACAAAATAGAGTTCTAGGGATTTGAAGAGCTAGAGTGTGATCATGGATCAACACCAAATAAATTAGAACTGTATTTTGATAAAATTCTTTTCCAAAATAAAAACCAATTTTTCCAAAACTTGTTTTTTCTGAAAATTGATTTTTCGAAATTTTGTTTTTCTGAAACTCTGTAAGAAAACTGGTAATAAATTTTTGTTTGAAAAACACAAAGGAATATGAAATGAGTGTGTGTGTCAATCTCAAAAGCTATCAACTTCTATCATCTTGATTTTAACAAATGACTAAAAATCCTAACTAAAATAGAAAAAGTAAAAATACAAATCTTGAAATAGTCTTCTCGATATTACTTAATCCTTGAGCTCTTCTAGTGTGCTAGGCTCTGAGATCTAAATCTTCTTGGCTTCCAAATGTGTGAGTCTTGTGATGAAGCCGAAATGCAACATATAATTTTACCTGAAACTTAATAAGACAATTTTGTTAATACCTAACTATATATGGTTTGTTATCATCAAAACTAGGGCTAATGGCCTTTGGGCCAACATATTGTACCAACAATTATCAATGATTTTGATAAAAATGTGTGAGATTTGTGTTGGCCAAAAGGCCTTCCACTCTAGTTTTAATGATGAGTAACTCATGTAGTTATGTGTACTAATAATCTTGTAAGTTTAGTTTCAGATCATTAATCAAGTTATTAGTTGGTGAAAGCTTCCACACATCTTTCACATGTTGATTCAAGAGCCCGAGCGTCAAAGATCACATATAGCACTTGCTCGGTGGATCAAGGAGTTTTGGATCGAGTCGGCTTGGAGTTTGCGCTCTACAAGAAGACATCGGTACCATAGTTTAGTTTTGTGTTTAGATCCAAAATTGTAAAGATTAGAATAGTATGATAATGCTCAAGTTCACAACACACATGTTTCATGTTTTGAATATTGGTTATTGGTTTTTCGGTTTTAGGTTTAACCGATCTTGGTTTTCATGAATAGATAGATCTAAACAAGTTTACATGGTTTAATGTATATATGATTTGTTCTATATACATGCATGCCTTAATTTCCTAGACAAACTTAGTTTTGACTTACTTATTCATGTGTTTTATGTTTTGGTATTTTTGACAAAACATATTTTGGAATTAATGACAAAAACTATGATATATATATATATGTTTCATGTATATTGGATTTCTATCCATATGCATCATGCTTCAAAGTGTTTAAATATCATGTTTTTGTATTTGGAAGAGTTTTGGACAAAACGTATTTTCTATTCAAAATCCAAGTTTTAGAAAATACAGTTTTTGGTTTTTGGTAAAAATGATCAGACACAAAAATAGTTCATATTGATTGATATTTGAGCTAAACATTTTACCACATGTTTATATATCAATGCAAAATGATAAAACTATTTTTGTTGATTTTTAGAAGTATTAAAAGAATTTTTAAACATGTTTTTAATCCAGTTTTCTGTTCCAGGCTTCACCAGTCGACTAGTCTTCTGACCACGTCGACTTGGCTGAAGTCGGTCGACCGTGTCGGTCGACCGACGTGCACAGAATTGTGCACGTTTGGCAGGCTTGGGACGGTCGACCGTCCGGGTCGACCGGGTCAGAGAGCAGAGCTCTCTGTTTGTTTGGGTTGACCGGGACGGTCGACCGGTAGCTGGCAACGGGCAAAAATTGACCGTTGGGCGGTCGACCGGACCGGTCGACCGGCAGGGTTATTTTGGCAAAAACTGCTGCCAACGGCTAGTTTCCAGATTTGCCTATAAATACCCCTTTGGCAAGAGTTTTTCTCTAAGATTTTTTGTGCGAATTTTTCCCTACTCTTTGGTGTTTTCACAGCAATCAAAAGAAGTTTTTGGATTCAAATTGAACAATCTATTTGGTGTTTTTGCTAGGGTTTGGAATTTCAAAGAAAAGGGTTTTTGGGAAAAAGATTTTGATTCATCTTCTATATCTTTGTTTCAGTTTTTCCAAGGATTTTCTTTGTGATTTTGATTTCCATCCCATTGGTTTTCTCCACACTTGAGCTAAAATCTACTATCTCTTCTATAGGATCTTTGTGTGAGAGAAAGAAATTGTTTGTGGTTATTGTTTAGACCACCAAGTTAAAACCCAATCTTTATTTGGCTTTGTGCCTTGGGTTGTATCCCTCAAGTTGTGAGGTGATCCTTGTGTTTGCTTTGTGCTAATCCCTCGGGTTGTGAGGTGATTGTTTTGTTGGATTGGAGCTTGCCTCAAGGAGGAGGTTGTGATTGTAAAGAGAGGAGTTGGGTACTCCTTGTGAGAGTCCTAGGTGAACTAGCTAGTGGATTGGAAATCCTTCGTGTGTCGAAGGCGGGGATGTAGAGCTGGGTGCTCGAACCTCGAAACATATCTTGTTGTTTGCGCTTGATCCATTGACTCTATCTCTATCTCTCTCTTTACTTTGTGCCTTACAAATATTCATATTGTGCATTCATAATTGCTTGGCTTGGTTGTGTGTGCATCATTTGTTGATTGCACTTGAGTGTATTGCATTAAGTTTTTAAATTCCGCATTGAGTTTATTAGATTAGCATAATCACCTATCACCCCCCCTCTAGGTGATCTTTCAATTGGTATCAGAGCTAGTGCTCCTGATATTTAGGTTTAACCACCTAGGAGTGAGATCTTGGTTTGCTAATCTTCATTTGCATTGTTCATTTGCACTCATTTAGTTTGCTCTCATGGATAGCCCTCCTATGTTTGACCATATTAGACTTGATGCTTGGAAGGCCAATATGAGTAGCCATTTGAAAAGACTAGGACATCTAGTTTATCAAGCCTCCACTATGGAATCATTCCCTAATAGTAGCAAGCATAAGAAGGCAAATGTATTAGCACTTAGAGCACTTAGAGCATCTCTTAGTGAACATCTTTTACCGGTGTTTAATCATTATGACTCGACTTTAGCAGTTTGGAGCTTATTGACGTCTCCCGAGCTTCCAAGGATTATCAACAAGATGAGGAGATCTAAGAGAGAAAAGTCCGAAGAGCATTGCTTCATGGTCCAAGGGAAAAACTCCCTTGAGGTACAATCGGACTCTCAAATAGATGATAGCTCTAGTTCCTATTGCCATGGTTGTTTTGAAGTTCAAACATTGAATTTGGAACTTGCTCAAAAACTTGAAAATTTTATGGAAAAACACAATCTTTTGAAAGAGGACAACCTTGTTTTGAAAAATGAACTAAAGGATTTGTGTTCTAATTTTGAATTGGTTTTGCAAGAGAAGGAAGAGATTACTAGTGAACGGGACTCACTAAGATCTCAACTAGACCTTGCCCTTAATGAGATTGATGTTTTGAAAAACAAAAATGATTGTAAGGATGTTGTGAAAAACAATGAGGTTTTATCTTCTAAATTGGATTTTGTTTTAAAAGATAACCTTGTTTTGAAAAACAAAATTGATTCAATTACAAAAGAATTGGATTTGGTCTTAAAGAAAAATGAATCTTTGAAATTTGATATTGATTCTCATGTGTGCCATGCTAGTATAGCTTCTTCTTCTTCTTGCACACCAATTGCATGCTCCACTTTATCTTCCACTATTGAAAAAGATATAAATGTTTTGAAGAAAAGTGTTGAATATTTGGGCTCCACTTTGAGCCAATGCACATTGAATCATTCACATTTGGAAACCTTGGTTCGCAAGAAACAAGGTCCATCTTTGCATGTACACTCTACACGGCACACACATGCTTTTCACGGACACAACCATAACATGTATGCTCATGTGTACACATGTACACATTGTGGCCGAAAAGGTCACCTTGCTAGATTTTGTTATGATCGTGTTTATCATGAAAATTTAGCAACTAATTTTGTTTGGGTGAGAAAAGAAACTAACCCCTATGGACCCAAAAGAAAATGGGTACCAAAGACCACCTCTATGCTTTTTGATGTAGGTGGGAGCTCTCGCATCACGTGAGAGTATTGGTGCCTTGAGGTGGATGCGTTCTAAGCTTAAAAGAGAACCTTTTGGATGCTTCACTCTCAAGGAGATTTGGTGGGAGGACCACCGTGGTTTGGAGAACTAGAGATGCACCTTCATCGGTTTTGGTATCATTCTCTAACTCCCATTTTTATTTGCATGCTTTTCATGTTCATCTATTTATAGCATGCCATGATTTATTGTTCATTATGCTTATGCCATGTTGATTAGAATAGTGCTATACATGTTTAGTTACTTGAGCACCCATGTTTTATGCGGATCTTATCTTTGTGTTCTCACCTTGTTTAGTACTATCATGTATGCCCTAGATCTAATGTACATGCATATACATAATGATCATATGGATGTTTATGATGTTTTATTTTGATAACTCATTTTTTGTTTAGTATGAACCCATATTTTGTGTTCTCTTTATGTTTTAGCTATCATGTTAATCTTAGATCTAATGCACATGTCTTTGTCATGCTAATCATATGATTGACTATGATTTTTTTGTTTTAATAATTCATGTTTTGATGTTTATCATATTGGGTTATGATTCCCGTTTTATGCTTAATGATTTGATTACTTGTTTAGATGTTAGTTTTCATTAAGACTAGAATTTATACTTGCACATATAGTGGGATACAAATAAATCTTTATATATGTTTGTGCTTGGATGCTTATTTGTACCCATTAAATGTGTTAGTATAGCCTAGTTTTGATGATTCATGCATTTTAAACTTGTATTCCTATTTTTGGATTTGTTTTATGTGTATGAGTTTTCATTTCATGTATATGTTTATTTTGCCAAACCTTAAGATATACATGTATACTCTTTGAGTCATTTGCCTTTCATGCAAATCTATATATATGGACTCAATTGTGTTTAGGGATATATATGTATACTTATTGTGTTGACAATTCATACATATACCTTGAAATGGAATTAGTTTTAGTAAAAATTTAGTTTTTCTTGATTTCGTATTTTTGTTTAACTTCATGTATATGTCTATCTTATCCAAACTATTGATTATACATGTACATCCTTGAGCCACATGCCTTTATGCATATACTTTTGTGGACTCATTATGTTTATGATATGTATGTATACTTTAGTTTGTACATGACATACATATACCTTGAAGTTCATATCGTTTGGATGAATTTCATGTTTGCTAAGTGATTTCACATTTATAATGAATTTCATGTTTTTAAGATGATTTCAATTGGTGATTTCACATCTTAGATGAATTTCATGTTTTCAAGGAATTTCATATGAGCCTAATTGAATATTTTCATGATGATATGTGTCACATTATACTTGTACACTCACTTTATTAGTTTACTCATGATTTGTTTTCATGAGAATTTGAATGAGCTTTATGGACTTTGAGTGTTTAGTGATCATGTGATTTACATGTGTTTCATGAAAAACAATTTTGTTTTATTCCTTGATTGAAGGATTTCGTACTAGTTTTAAAAGTTTTTCCTATAACTAGTTTGTATTCTTCACTATGGTAAAGATTTTCAAACAAAGCTTATTTTCAAACCTATTTTTGAAAACCCCTACCCTCCATGAGAGGACGGATGAGAGATCATGTTCATGTAAGCCTTATAATGAAAATCATTTAAATCTTGAACCATGATTGGGAGGTAGATAATATGAGATATACATTTGATCTTATTGTTATTTCAATTGGTATCATTGAATTCTTTCAATTGGTATCAATCTTGACATTTTTTGTATACTCATATATGTTTGTATGTATGTATGCTTTAATTCCAAGAATATCAATTTCTATTGGTATCTATTTTTCATACATATATATGTTTTATTTGTGCTTATTATATCCCTATATCTTTAAACACAAAATCTTGTTTATGCTAGTGCTTGAGCTTCAATTATGTTTCAATTGATTATTTTTATTGGTATCAAGCCTATGCATCATTTTAGTTGGTATTTCATAAAGGGGGAGAAAATTTGATTTTGTCTTTCAATTGGTATTTGATTCCCACTCCCTTACTTTATGATTGAGAATTTCAAATTGGTATCATATGTTCAAAATGAAAATTATTTACAATTGGTATCAAAATATTTGTGTTTTAGACATTCAAAATTCATTATGTTTAATTTCAAATTGGTATCAAGATTTTCATATGTTTTTGCTTAAAATTGGTATCAATATTTTTTCATGTTTGTTTCCTTTCACTTGGTATCAAGATGCTATTCTTTGACATATTTTCAATTGGTACCTTAATTGATTGTCACCTCTAATTGGTTTTGTTTTTGTTTTAGACAAAAAGGGAAAATATTATTTTTTTATTTTATTGATTCGTTGTTTCGAACAAAAAGGGGAGAAAAATTTGTTGATTTGGTTTTACTTTTACCCCTTATTGAAGATTGATTCTTTGTATTAAAAAGAGAGAAGATTTTGTTTTGTTTTGGTTTTTACCCCTTTGTTGATGATTGACAAAAAGGGGGAGAAGAATTTGGGTTTATATATGCATGTTTTTGTTTTGCATATATTAAGTTTAATTTAGTTTAATTTTAATTGGTATCTAAAGCATGTTTTGTAATTGGATGTTTTGTAATTGGTATCTAGAGTGTAATTGGTATCTAGAGCATGTTTTGTTTTAAACATTTCATTGGAATTGGTATCTAGAGCATGTTTTGTTTTAAACATTTTATTGGTATCTAGAACCCTTTATTGTTTATGCATAGATATGCATGTTTCATGTTTCATGTTTAAGAGCCTTTATTGCATATTCATTAGGTTTATTTGGTTATGCATGAGTTAAGGGGGAGCTTCTTTGAAGCTTAACTTTAATCCATGCATATATAACTCCATGAGTTTTGTCATCATCAAAAAGAGGGAGATTGTTGGCCCAAAGGCCTTCCACTCTAGTTTTGATGATGATTAACTCATGTAGTTATGTGTACTAATAATCTTGTGAGTTTAGTTTCAGATCATTAATCAAGTTATTAGTTGGTGAAAGCTTCCACACATCTTTCATATGTTGATTCAAGAGCCCGAGCGTCAAAGATCACATATAGCACTTGCTCGGTGGATCAAGTAGTTTTGGATCGAGTCGGCTTGGAGTTTGCGCTCTACAAGAAGACATCGGTACCATAGTTTAGTTTTGTGTTTAGATCCAAAATTGTAAAGATTAGAATAGTATGATAATGCTCAAGTTCACAACACACACGTTTCATGTTTTGAATATTGGTTTTTGGTTTTTTCGGTTTTAGGTTTAACCGATCTTGGTTTTCATGAATAGATAGATCAAAACAAGTTTACATGGTTTAATGTATATATGATTTGTTCTATATACATGCATGCCTTAATTTCCTAGACAAACTTAGTTTTGACTTACTTATTCATGTGTTTTATGTTTTGGTATTTTTGACAAAACATATTTTGAAATTAAGGACAAAAACTATGATATATATATATATGTTTCATGTATATTGGATTTCTATCCATATGCATCATGCTTCAAAGTGTTTAAATATCATGTTTTTGTATTTGGAAGAGTTTTGGACAAAACGTATTTTCTATTCAAAATCCAAGTTTTAGAAAATACAGTTTTTGGTTTTTGGTAAAAATGATCAGACACAAAAATAGTTCATATTGATTGATATTTGAGCTAAACTTTTTACCACATGTTTATATATCAATGCAAAATGATAAAACTATTTTTGTTGATTTTAAAAGTATTAAAAGAATTTTTAAACATGTTTTTAATCCAGTTTTCTGTTCCAGGCTTCACCAGTCGACTAGTCTTCTGACCAAGTCGACTTGGCTGAAGTCAGTCGACCGGGTCGGTCGACCAACGTGCACAGAATTGTGCACGTTTGGCAGGCTTGGGACGGTCGACCGTCCGGGTCGACCGGGTCAGAGAGCAGAGCTCTCTGTTTGTTTGGGTCGACCGGGGCGGTCGACCGGTAGCTGGCAACGGGCAAAAATTGACCGTTGGGCGGTCGACCGGACCGGTCGACCGGCAGGGTTATTTTGGCAAAAACTGCTGCCAATGGCTAGTTTCCAGATTTGCCTATAAATACCCTTTTGGCAAGAGTTTTTCTCTAAGATTTTTTGTGCGAATTTTCCCCTACTCTCTGGTGTTTTCACAGCAATCAAAAGAAGTTTTTGGATTCAAATTGAACAATCTATTTGGTGTTTTTGCTAGGGTTTGGAATTTCAAAGAAAAGGGTTTTTGGGAAAAAGATTTTGATTCATCTTCTATATCTTTGTTTCAGTTTTTCCAAGGATTTTCTTTGTGATTTTGATTTCCATCCCATTGGTTTTCTCCACACTTGAGCTAAAATCTACTATCTCTTCTATAGGATCTTTGTGTGAGAGAAAGAAATTGTTTGTGGTTATTGTTTAGACCACCAAGTTAAAAACCCAATCTTTATTTGGCTTTGTGCCTTGGGTTGTATCCCTCAAGTTGTGAGGTGATCCTTATGTTTGCTTTGTGCTAATCCCTCGGGTTGTGAGGTGATTGTTTTGTTGGATTGGAGCTTGCCTCAAGGAGGAGGTTGTGATTGTAAAGAGAGGAGTTGGGTACTCCTTGTGAGAGTCCTAGGTGGACTAGCTAGTGGATTGGAAATCCTTCGTGTGTCGAAGGCGGGGATGTAGAGCTGGGTGCTCGAACCTCGAAACATATCTTGTTGTTTGCGCTTGATCCATTGACTCTATCTCTATCTCTCTCTTTACTTTGTGCCTTGCAAATATTCATATTGTGCATTCATAATTGCTTGGCTTGGTTGTGTGTGCATCATTTGTTTATTGCACTTGAGTGTATTGCATTAAGTTTTTAAATTCCGCATTGAGTTCATTAGATTAGCATAATCACCTATTCACCCCCCCTCTAGGTGATCTTTCAATTTGTTATAACCTCAATTATGTTTAGGCTTAGAATCCTAATCTCTATGTAATTCCCTTAAGTAGACCATGATTCTATCCCCCCCCGCTTCCTCCTCTCACCCAAGTGCTACAAGCCTCCAAATCCGCTCACCCCTTTTCTTTATCTCTTCTTCTACAAACATCAACACCCAATCACAAAAGCAAACTCATAGATTACAACACCCTCTCCCATTCTCTTCCCTCTACAAAAATCAACAGCACCCTCAAGCCTTTCCTTCGTAAACATCACCACCCCAACAACCTGAAACCCCATCACCATCAATTCATCATCATCTTCTTATTTTTTCCCATCGAACTCGACGCTGCCTCGTCTCATCATCTTCAACCGTTGACGAACTTCCCTCCCTTTGTGGAAAGGCCACATCATCCACCGATCTCGACCATTGCTCTCACTCGCTCCCCTCCTCCGTTGCCTGCAAATAAACAGCTGCAAAGAAGAAGGGGTAAAAGGTGAATTCGGGTTTTCAAAGGCAATTCGACCCGCACCCGAACTCACAGTAGAAGAAAGATTCATTTGGGTTTAAATGGAGAAACCCACAAGAAGCCAACCCGAACCCAATAACAAAGAAGTGGATTTAAGTTACAAGTCTGGGTGCTACAGTAATTGTAACGGTCCCAGTAAAAATTTTTCATTTTTAAACATAATCATCTCATATAATCCAAGCGTGGGACCCATCAGTACACAATGCTTCGACATATACATCATAACATGTATGATTTAATTGAAACTTAGCATACTAACATCTATAGATCACTAATCCACGAGAACACAAATCTTGGATATGTTCATACAATAATAGTCCAACACCAAGTTCTTTAATATTTACATGCCACAATAGAAACTCAACTAAACATAAACATACTTATACAAAACCATGTATATCCAATAAAAGAAACTCCTACTGCTGAGGTACCGGCGATAATGTCCGCGCTACCGCTTTAAGCAGGACCCTTGCCTTTGTCCAAACCTGTAGTGGAGTGTGAATAGAGTGAGCTTGACGGCTCAGTGAGTAAAACAATATTTAAATGCACTTAGCAGGTAGGTATACAGGGTTAAATCATCCAGTTGTCATGAGTATCAACATACTATTTTTATTGGATTTCAGAATCCATCATGAACCAAAACAGAACACAGAATAATGCCTTATTAGTCGACTAGGCCACTTCTATAGTCGACTAACAACTGCAAGTCGACTAATACTTGAACTACAGTCGACTAAAACTGCTTTACACGTACCTGCTTCTTAACTGGTCAAACAGAGACTTTGTAGTCGACTACCCTTCCTGGTATAGTCGACTACCAATGACTAGTCGACTGGAAGTTTCCTCTAGTCGACTAAAACTGTGAAAAGTTGTGATACTTTCTGTGAATCATCTATAGTCGACTACCCTCTTGATATAGTCGACTAAAGGAATTTATTAGTCGACTGGTAGTAGGTCCTAGTCGACTAAAACTGTGAAAAACAGATTTCTAACTTCTGCTTACACTCTGCCTCTGAGATTTAGTCGACTACAGTCTGTTTGTAGTCGACTAATACTGCTATATCAGCAGTTCTCTGCCTCAAATATTACACCTATGGTCGACAAATTCCTGGACTTAGTCGACTAATTCACATAAAACAGCTTGTTTAAGACTCTATTTCAGATCTGAAATTAAAGAATCATGCATGATTTTATCATAGGACTTCTATCATGTCCATATACACGTACACAAACATATATACATATGTTCTCCCCTTCTACGCCTCCGGTTCAACCCGGTCCCTTCCTCCGATAACACACAAACACAAACACAACATATATACACATATGTTTCCCTCCTCTACGCCTCCGGTTCAACCCGGTCCCTTCCTCCGAAAACACACAAACACAATCACAACATATATACACATATGTTTCCCTCCTCTACGCCTCCGGTTCAACCCGGTCCCTGCCTCCGAAAACACACAAACACAATTACAAACATATATACACATATGTTCTCCCCTTCTACTCCTCCGGTTCAACCCGGTCCCTTCCTCCGAAAACACACAAACACATATATCATCATCTCATATCAATATGCAGGATATGTAAAATATCATAATTTTGTAAGCAACGGAAATAAACAATTACAGAAATTAAAACAGATGATCCTACATCACACATAGGCTCAATATTTGCATATCTACATGCTTATGTCATAGCATATTCATTTCTACTCATTTCTACTCCTTTTTACTCATTTCTACTCATTTCTACTTATCATATTACCAAGATTTAGTATGTTCTACTCACTTGTAAGGCTGATCTTGGCTATTTGTAGTTGTTGCCTTGTTGTTGCCTGATTTCCTTGTTGTTGCTACTTGAAAAAGGAGAGAGAGAGAATTCTTTAGAGAGAGAGTGTTTGAAGAGAGAGAGTTCTTTTTTTTGACAAAAGTGTTGAATTCTCTTCCTCTTTCTCTATTTATAGCCTCAATCTTACCATAGAATTTTGCCAAGTGTCCCTCCACAAAAGTTTGCCATGTGTCCCTCCACAAAAGTTTGCCATGTGTCCCTCCACAAAAGTTTGCCATGTGTCCCTTTCATTTTGTAAAATTATAAAAGAGAGGGGTTTATTTGCAAAATAGGATGATATTTTCTCTTGACCAATCAAAACTTGCCATGGAGATGGAGATATTTTTGATGGAACCTTGGAGAAGCTTGGAGAAGTTTGGAGAGAGAAAAGGAAACTTGGGGAGGAAGAAATCTTTATACCTGTATAAATACTTACGTATATACCTGTATATACGTACCCGTATAATACCCGTATAATACGGGTCTACTCCATACGCGTATTATACGCATAAATATTAAAATATCATACATGTACTAATGACATTTTAGGAAAATAAAAATACTTTAATTGAGGCAACTGTTACATTCTACCCTCCTTATGAAAGTTTCGTCCTCGAAACTTAACGTACCTTGGAATAAATGCGGATAGGTCTTTTTCATCTCCTCTTCCAGTTCCCAAGTGGCTTCTTCTATATTTTGATTTCTCCACAAAACCTTGACCAAGGAAATATTTTTGCTTCTCAACTGCTTCTCTTTGCGATCAAGAATTTGTATTGGTTCTTCCGTGTAAGACATGTCTTCTATCATATGCAGGGGTTCATAGGAGATGATATGAACAGGATCGGGCACATACTTCCTCAGCTGAGATACATGAAATACATTGTGCATCCTTTCTAAGGCAGGGGGTAGGGCTAAACGATAAGCAACCGGTCCAATCTTATCCAATATTTCAAACGGACCCACAAATCTAGGGCTAATTTGTTCTTATTGCCGGCGCGTCTCACTCCTTTCATAGGAGGTACCTTTAGGAAAACACTATCCCCTACCTCAAACTCTAGTGGTCTGCGACGATTATCTGCATAAGCTTTCTGTCTGCTCTGGGCTGCTTTCATCCTTTCTCTGATTAGCTTGATCTTCTCTGTAGCTTCTTGAATTACATCGGGGCCAAATAGTTTTCTGTCCCCAACTTCCTCCCAACAGATTGGTGATCTACACCTCCTCCCATATAATGCTTCAAATGGAGGCATACCGATAGTGGATTGATAACTATTATTATATGCAAACTCCACTAAGGGTAGATAGTTGTCCCAACTTCCCCCAAAATCCAGTACACAGGTTCTCAACATATCTTCTAATATTTGAATGGTCCTTTCTGACTGTCCATCCGTTTGGGGGTGGGCTGCTGTACTGAATTGTAAGTTAGTACCCATAGCTCTGGACAAACTTTTCCAGAATCTGGATTGAAATCTTGGGTCCCGATCTGATACAATGGATTCAGGTACTCCATGTAATCTAATTATCTCTCGGACATATACCTGAGCCAATCTTTCCATTGAATAATTGATCCGGATAGGTAGAAAATGGGCAGATTTGGTGAGTCTGTCTACTACTACCCAGACTGTATCCAGTCCTTGGGACGTCCGAGGAAGTCCAGTGACGAAATCCATAGCAATTTGACTCCACTTCCATTCAGGAATAGATAAAGGTACTAACAAACCTGGGGGTTTCTTATGTTCAGCCTTTACTTGTTGACAGACTAAACATTTGTGGACAAAATTGGAAATGTCCATCTTCATACCATCCCACCAGAAGTTATGACGTAGATCTTGATACATCTTTGTGCTTCCGAGGTGAGCTGTATAAGGTGTATTATGGGCCTCCTTCATTATCTCTTCTTTAATCTCTGCTACCTCTGGCACACATAGTCTGTGTCCAAGCCTTAAGACATCACCTTCTATGTGAAACTCCTTGAGTTCTCCTTCTTGCACTTTCTTCATCATCTTCTTTATTTGAGTATCTTCTTGTTGTGCCTTTTTGATCTTGTCGTAGAGATTAATTTGGATACTCACTTGATTCAGTTGATACCCAGAATTTGAAGAATCAATGACGCGCACTTCTATTTGCATCTCTTCTAGGTCTCTTAATAGTCTTACTTGACGAGTCATCAAGGTGGCCAGTGTTCCTCCCGATTTCCGGCTCAAAGCATCAGCTACTACATTGGCCTTCCCAGGGTGGTATTGAATAGTAATATCATAATCTTTTATTAGTTCTAACCACCTCCTCTGCCTCATATTCAGTTCCTTTTGTGTGAAGATATATTTCAAGCTCTTATGATCAGTAAAAACTTCACAAGACACGCCATACAAGTAATGTCGCCAGATCTTTAAAGCAAAGATCACAGCGGCTAATTCCAAGTCATGAGTGGGATAATTCCTTTCATGGGTCTTCAATTGCCGGGATGCATAGGCAATAACTTTTCCCTTTTGCATTAATACACATCCCAATCCCAGTTTTGATGCATCACTAAAAATGACAAATCCTTCAGTCCCTGAAGGTACTACTAAGACAGGAGCAGATGTTAATCTGGCTTTGACTTCCTGAAAACTCCTATCTTGATCTTCTCCCCACACAAACTTCTTATTCTTTCTGGTTAATTGGGTCATTGGTGCCACAATCAAAGAAAATCCTTCTACAAATCTTCTATAGTATCCTGCTAATCCCAAGAAACTTCGAACTTCAGTAGCATTAGTAGGTCTGGGCCAGTCTCGGATTGCTTCAATCTTTACCGGATCTACTGCTATCCCCTCTTTGGATATAATATGACCGAGAAATCCTACTTGCTCAAGCCAAAATTCACATTTCTTCAATTTTGCATAGAGTTGCTTCTCTCTCAAGATTTGAAGGACAATATTAAGATGTTTCTCATGATCTTCCTTATTCTTTGAATAGACCAGAATATCATCAATGAATACCACTACAAACTGGTCTAAGTATGGTTGAAACATCCGATTCATTAGGTCCATAAATGCTGCCGGGGCATTAGTGAGTCCAAAAGGCATGACTAGAAATTCAAAGTGTCCATATCTTGTCCGAAAAGCTGATTTGGGCACATCTTCAGGTTTAACCTTCAACTGATGGTACCCCGATCTAAGGTCTATCTTGGAAAATACACAAGACCCTTGCAATTGATCAAATAGGTCATCAATTCGAGGGAGAGGGTACTTATTCTTGATAGTTGCTTTATTCAATTCCCGGTAGTCAACACATAATCTCATACTCCCATCCTTCTTCTTGACAAATAGGACAGGTGCTCCCCAGGGAGATATACTTGGCCGAATAAAACCTTTGTCTAATAATTCTTGCAATTGAGTTTTAAGTTCTTTCATTTCTGCAGGGGCCATACGGTACGGTGCCTTAGAAATTGGGGCAGTACCGGGTATTACATCGATTGTAAATTCTACTTCCCGATTTGGGGGCAACCCTGGTAAGTCTTCCGGGAATACATCAGGGAACTCATTCACAATTGGAATAGTCATAATATCTACATCAATTCTGGTGGTATCCAACACCGAAACCAGAAATCCTCGGCACCCTTGCCTCAATAACTTGGTGGCTTTGATGGCTGATATGTGAGGTATGTCATAATTTCCTTTCTCTCCTTCAAAGATAAACTCTGGAGTCCCTTCCATTTTAAAGATAATCCTCTTTTTATTACAATCCACATAAGCACCACTGGCAGACAACCAGTCCATTCCTAGTATGGCATCGAACTCCATTTCGCCTAGCTTTATCAGATCAACAAAGGTCTTCATTTCTCCAATTATTACTTCACAATTCGTATATCTAGTGCTAGCTATAAAATTCTCCCCTATAGGTGTAGACACAACCAATTGAAATCCTAGGGGTTTTGATTCTTGATGTAATTTATAAGCAAAAGCACTAGATACGAATGAATGAGTAGCTCCAGGGTCAAATAAAATATGAGCAATATGTCCTGATACGGAGATCATACCTTCCACCACTGCATTTGAGGCCATTGCTTCTCGGTGGTTCAATGCGAAGGTTCTGCCTTGCACCCGAGGTTGCTGAACCGATGACTGGGTTACAGCAGAACGTGGAGCATTACTGGGTGGCATGGAGTTACTGGCTTGTCCTCTGGAAGGATTCGTCCTCATAATCGGTCTTCCATTTCCTCTACTAAATCCTTGGCTTCCACGCGTGGTTGGACAATTTTTCCTTAGATGTCCCACTCCTCCACAATTAAAACAAGACCTGTCTGGGAGACAATTTCCAAAATGATTTATTCTACACTTCTGACACCAAGGAGCCTCCGAGCCTCTGGGATGGAACGCAGAGGTAGTTTGTGTCTTCGAGGCGGTGTCTCTATTCCTCAGCCACGTTCTCCCGCCTCTGGCTCCTCCTCCTCTATAGGTGTTAAACCCAGATCCTCTGCTACTGGCTGGTCCTGATGCCGTCCTCATAGGAGGTTCTTGATAACGGGGGCGCTTAGAATTGGGAATTTCTTCCACCCATTCTCCCTGACCTTCTTGTATGTCCATTTCTACCTCCAAAGCTCTTTCTACTGCTTGGAGATAATTTCTCAGTTGTAATGGAATCAGCCGGCCCCGAATATCTGATCTTAGGCCCTTTACGAACCTCTTTGTCTTATCTGCTTCACTCCTAACCAAAGCATCAGCATACCTGGATAGCTGAGTGAATTTCTGATCATACTGGGATACATTCTTAGAATCTTGACGGAGTTCCAAGAATTCTGTTGCCATTTTATCTCTGGCTGTCTCCGGAATGTATTTCTCAGTGAATTTGTTCACCAAGAACTCCCAGGTGATTGGTTCCCTTGTATTCTTCCTACTACGTTTCACTGCCCTCCACCAATGTTCCGCTTCCTTCTGGAACATAAAAGAAGAGAAGGACACCTTTTGTTCATCAGTGCAACTCATGACTTCCAGAATCTTTTCTATTTGTAGAAGCCATGCTTCGGCTTGCAAAGGGTCCGCCTTCCCTTCGAATACGGGTGGTTTCATTTTCTGAAACTGCTCCAGTGCTCGATGAGAACTGTTGTTGCTCGCCCTGTTTATTAATTGCGCGAGCCAGTCCGGCATCACCCCCGGAGTCTCCTCATTCCCTCTATTTCGAGCTTCAGAGTCTTCATTATTGTCCGCGGGGTGCGCGCTCCCCATCTCGCTATAATGTGTCGTATCGAGTGACAGGGTATCCTCAGGTAGTGGTTGGTTCAAATCCATGCGTTCTTCCTACATGAATATAAGGGCGTCTTATCAACACATTACACAATTTGGATTACGTAGGGATAAAACTTTTTCTCATATACTCATACTAATAATGTCACTTGTGAAACAACAACTTGTTATATATGTATATATAGTTACATCCATCATGGATACAAAAGTGTCATTCCGACATGCCTGCCTACTGGAATATCCGGACTACTTCCTGCGCATTCATAAGATATATGCCAGGGTACATACAACAACCCTACGGATATCCATTATCTAACATATTAGGCCTATATACATAAATACATCAAAAGTGTCAGTTATAAGATTCACCCCTCACAGGGTGGGGTATCCCCACTAGGATCCTTGCTAGTATTGTTGTTATTATTCAAATCCTCTTCGGGGTCTTCCTCTTCGGGGTCTTCTTCCGATGACTCATCCCCGGCACAGTGCCAGTCATCTAAGTCATCATATCGATCCATGTCTTTTTCCCATGTCTCGTTCCAAAAGACACCTCCATAAGTAAAGCCCCTTCGAGTTTCTTCCTTAATCGTACTCGAGTGCTCCACTACTGATACTTCAACCGAATCTCCTATGACACTACTTGTGTCAACCGGGGTAGGTTCAGGCTTGTTAGATGCCTGCGACTCGACCTCTTCACCATCTATCCAGTTCAGGGGCATAATCATTTTTGCAGGGTCAGTTTCATCTGATTCATATCCCCAGTCCATCGAGTCCGCTATCCAGCTCTTACTCGAGCTGTCGGAATTAGAGGCTGACCAGAATATATCAGAGTCTCCCATCTATATGTAAACAAAACGGACATATCAATTTCAAGTCCATGAAATCATCTTAATCATATGACTATCATCAAAAATCAATATAATTGGACACACTTATAACCATACTTCTTGTCATATAAGACCCACTACTTAACTATAATCACATGTCTATATGTAACAACCTAACAATTTCATCATCTCTTATTACTTCTACATCTAAACCATTGCTCTGATACCAATTGTAACGGTCCCAGTAAAATTTTTCATTTTTAAACATAATCATCTCATATAATCCAAGCGTGGGACCCATCAGTACACAATGCTTCGACATATACATCATAACATGTATGATTTAATTGAAACTTAGCATACTAACATCTATAGATCACTAATCCACGAGAACACAAATCTTGGATATGTTCATACAATAATAGTCCAACACCAAGTTCTTTAATATTTACATGCCACAATAGAAACTCAACTAAACATAAACATACTTATACAAAACCATGTATATCCAATAAAAGAAACTCCTACTGCTGAGGTACCGGCGATAATGTCCGCGCTACCGCTTTAAGCAGGACCCTTGCCTTTGTCCAAACCTGTAGTGGAGTGTGAATAGAGTGAGCTTGACGGCTCAGTGAGTAAAACAATATTTAAATGCACTTAGCAGGTAGGTATACAGGGTTAAATCATCCAGTTGTCATGAGTATCAACATACTATTTTTATTGGATTTCAGAATCCATCATGAACCAAAACAGAACACAGAATAATGCCTTATTAGTCGACTAGGCCACTTCTATAGTCGACTAACAACTGCAAGTCGACTAATACTTGAACTACAGTCGACTAAAACTGCTTTACACGTACCTGCTTCTTAACTGGTCAAACAGAGACTTTGTAGTCGACTACCCTTCCTGGTATAGTCGACTACCAATGACTAGTCGACTGGAAGTTTCCTCTAGTCGACTAAAACTGTGAAAAGTTGTGATACTTTCTGTGAATCATCTATAGTCGACTACCCTCTTGATTTAGTCGACTAAAGGAATTTATTAGTCGACTGGTAGTAGGTCCTAGTCGACTAAAACTGTGAAAAACAGATTTCTAACTTCTGCTTACACTCTGCCTCTGAGATTTAGTCGACTACAGTCTGTTTGTAGTCGACTAATACTGCTATATCAGCAGTTCTCTGCCTCAAATATTACACCTATGGTCGACAAATTCCTGGACTTAGTCGACTAATTCACATAAAACAGCTTGTTTAAGACTCTATTTCAGATCTGAAATTAAAGAATCATGCATGATTTTATCATAGGACTTCTATCATGTCCATATACACGTACACAAACATATATACATATGTTCTCCCCTTCTACGCCTCCGGTTCAACCCGGTCCCTTCCTCCGATAACACACAAACACAAACACAACATATATACACATATGTTTCCCTCCTCTACGCCTCCGGTTCAACCCGGTCCCTTCCTCCGAAAACACACAAACATAATCACAACATATATACACATATGTTTCCCTCCTCTACGCCTCCGGTTCAACCCGGTCCCTTCCTCCGAAAACACACAAACACAATTACAAACATATATACACATATGTTCTCCCCTTCTACTCCTCCGGTTCAACCCGGTCCCTTCCTCCGAAAACACACAAACACATATATCATCATCTCATATCAATATGCAGGATATGTAAAATATCATAATTTTGTAAGCAACGGAAATAAACAATTACAGAAATTAAAACAGATGATCCTACATCACACATAGGCTCAATATTTGCATATCTACATGCTTATGTCATAGCATATTCATTTCTACTCATTTCTACTCCTTTTTACTCATTTCTACTCATTTCTACTTATCATATTACCAAGATTTAGTATGTTCTACTCACTTGTAAGGCTGATCTTGGCTATTTGTAGTTGTTGCCTTGTTGTTGCCTGATTTCCTTGTTGTTGCTACTTGAAAAAGGAGAGAGAGAGAATTCTTTAGAGAGAGAGTGTTTGAAGAGAGAGAGTTCTTTTTTTTGACAAAAGTGTTGAATTCTCTTCCTCTTTCTCTATTTATAGCCTCAATCTTACCATAGAATTTTGCCAAGTGTCCCTCCACAAAAGTTTGCCATGTGTCCCTCCACAAAAGTTTGCCATGTGTCCCTCCACAAAAGTTTGCCATGTGTCCCTTTCATTTTGTAAAATTATAAAAGAGAGGGGTTTATTTGCAAAATAGGATGATATTTTCTCTTGACCAATCAAAACTTGCCATGGAGATGGAGATATTTTTGATGGAACCTTGGAGAAGCTTGGAGAAGTTTGGAGAGAGAAAAGGAAACTTGGGGAGGAAGAAATCTTTATACCTGTATAAATACTTACGTATATACCTGTATATACGTACCCGTATAATACCCGTATAATACGGGTCTACTCCATACGCGTATTATACGCATAAATATTAAAATATCATACATGTACTAATGACATTTTAGGAAAATAAAAATACTTTAATTGAGGCAACTGTTACAGTAATCCAATCTAAACCCGCATGAACAGTAACGGGTTCAAATGAAAAACAGACTCATTAGTGTAACGGGTTTGGTTTTTGGACCGTAACTCTCGCATCAGAGCTCCGATTCAGGCGATCTTGGTACCATTACGATCGTGACGATGAGAGCTACAACTGGCGTCTACTCCAGATCACTAAGGTCTATGAAATCCTCAAGAGGTAATTTACTTTAACATGATTCATTTATTGTGAGTTGATACCGCCTCTATTATTTCATCGATTTACTCTGCTGCCACAAAATAGCGAGGTTGTGAGAATTCTGCTTGCTCTGTGCGGCTTGCCGATCTTATATATTGACTGTACAATCTTTACCATCATAGCTGAATAATTGCATTTGTTTATTTTAGATTAAGATTGGTGCAACTGTTATTGAGCATCCTGTTAAACCCATCAGCTGCATTATTAGTTTCAACTGTTTTCCTATCCAAGATTATTTTATTGGTGGAATGTAGCGAAGTTTGCTTTATCACTAAGCTCTGATTTACACATGTTTCACATCATTTTTAGTATCAGAGCATGGTTAGGGTAGAATTTGCACCACGTAGGCATTTGCAAGGAATTTTACTGTTTTCCTTCATTTAAAAAAATATATTAATAATAATAAAAATCATCTAGTCTCGATTTTCATCTCTTCATTTAGGTTTTGTATAGTACATGCCCACACGTAGTGGTCACCCATATCTGTTAGAAGAGTCTAGTGAATCTCACACCGCCTCAATTGATCCCTAACAAATTGCAGCAATGCTCGCCGAGATAAATTCTAAGTTAGATGCCCTTAAAACACTCAACGAAAGGTTGACCAAAGTGGAATCAAAATGTGATCAAATCCTACTAAGAAACAACCGACGTAACAATACTGATAACACATCCAATTCTGATGCTCAATGCCTGAAAAAGCATCAAGATCGATGTCCCCAACTTTGATGGACGTCATGACCCACAACTTTTCATAAACTGGACACTCCAACTAGATAGGTACTTCACATGCTGCGAACTTACTGAATCTAGGAAAGTTAAGTATACTGTAATGAAACTATCTGGCCAAACTAGTCAGTATTGGATCAACTTAAAAAACAGATGTGCAGCCCGAGGTTGACCACCGATTGACACATGGATAGGATAAAAGAAGAGCTAGAAATAAAGTATATGCCACCTCCATTTAGTGTTGTCTCATAGACAATTGGCACCAACACACTCAGGATAACAAATTTGCCAAGGAATACATCATGAAATTCGATGAAGGCTTCATCTGATGCAGTACCCTCCATAGGGAAGAAGAAGCTCAAATTCTTTCTAGATTTATAGTCTGTCTTAAGGATGACCTACGAACTAAATTGTTAGCTAGAGAAGTCAACGAGTCAGAGGCAGTATATTCCTTAGTGTAGACTATCAAAAAATTACTACGGACAAAGCCTCATACGCGAATCTCCTAGACGCGGAGGTCGCGTTCTAATGCCAGACGCGGAGGTCGCGTTCCAATGCCAGACGCGGATCCTGCGTTCTAGCCTCTGACGCGAAGGTCGCCAGACGCGGACCTCGCATTCCAATATCAGACGCAGAGGTCGCCAGACGCGGACCTCGCGTACTTTGTCAGACGCAGACCTCAGCCAGCTCCACGTCTCAACTCAAACGCAAGCCTGAGCAGCTCCGCTTTCCAACACAGACGCAAGCCTGTGAGCTCCACGTCTCAAAATCAGAGTAAAATCCGCGTCCAGCGTGAGACCTGTATTTCTGCTATAACTGACAGCCACGAACTTGGTCAGTTGCACCCCATTTTCTCTCCTCATAATAGGGAATAACTTCTCATTATGGAGAGATTTAAGGGGTTGTTACACCCCAATTCCTCTATAAATAGCTATGAATAGCTAGAAAAGAGGAGGGACCCGGGGGGAGGGGATCTCTTCTAAAAGAGGCTCTGGAAGGGGACCTCTAAAAAGAGAGACTGACGATAAGAGTCCTAGTGAAGGAATCTAAGAAGTCGTAGGCAAGGGGGAGAGCCATCTCAGCAGAGTTCGGCCTCGAAGCTCTTGTAGCATGGAAAGAGTTCAACTCTTTTTGTTAACTTGTTAAGTTCAAGTTCTTTAAATCTCTTTGAGATTCCATTACTAATAGGAGATGTGCTACTCCACCAGTAGATCCAAAGAGAGGATCCAAAAGAGAAACTTGACATTCGGCCGGTCAACGGAAAATAAGATTCACTTTCTACCACAACGTGAAGAACCCAGCTTTAAATAAAGAGGAGGATCAATTAAAAGATTCCCTCTATTTTGTAATCGGATTGTATCCGTTGTAATCTTCTATTCAATTAAAAGAATTTTGCAATTGTGATTTTTCTGATGCGTACAAAAGATGGCGACTCCGCTGGGGAAAATGATCTTTCTCAACCAACAAGAAAGTGGTGGCGCAAGCTTACGTCAAGATGCTTGGATTCACAGTCGAATCGCTTGTGATCGAATTCGACTAAGAGAAGTTGAACTCCCCCAAAGCTTCGGGAGTCTCCCATGGAGATAAGATGGTCATCCCCAATGTCTTTTCAGAGACCCGCGCCATGACCCACGGTTAAGATGGCAATAGAGACCAATCTCCCCTCCATCCTTTTATCAAGGCACTTCCAGTTCCGGATGCCCGGGGTTCTCAACAACCTCGGCGACTCAATCGGAATGCCGAGAGACTGCGAAGGCGTTGCACTCATCGTCAGCAGACAGGATTGGTTGTAACAGCATATGTGGCACGCATCAATGTCTCCTACGAGACCCGCGAGGCCAATAATGATGAACGCAAATCTCGCCGCAAAACTCCTCCCAAGGCTCAGCGAACTCAATTTGCAGGGGGTTCGCATCAACTCCTGCGAGCCAAACGGATTGCTGATCGTCGACAAAGACGTCAAGTTCACCATCAGCAAACCTCACTTTCACCCCCGCGTTTCGGCACCAAACGCGAAGTTCGCTTTTAGTCCCGCATTTCTACAACAAAATGTGATGCTCGCGTTCACGATCTGCGCGTTTCGGCGCCAAAATGTGAAGTTCGCGTCTAGCTTCAAGCTGTACCAAAACACGAGAACGCGCGACCCACGTTCAGCCTAAGGCCGCGCCAGGACATGACCTTAGCATGCGAGAGTCGCTGACAGTGTTAAAGGATGACCTTCGTGTTTCTATTCAAAAGTGCAAGACATGCGTTTAGCAGGAGGCTACGCCAGAATGAGATCGTTTCACTTCAGAAATGCGAGGTTCGCGTTCAGCCCCAAGAGGCCATGTTCAAATATGAACTGAGAAGCTCTCATCTCATGGGTTCGAGTTCCATTGCGAGCAGTTCATCTCAGCGGTGCTCTTTGATTGTCACTGCAACTTTCAGATGACTGAGCTGTCAGTTTTTAGCCTGTAAGGCTTCAAACTCAAACTCCCCCAAGAGACGCAGACCTCGCGTTCCAATGTCAAACGCGGAGGTCGTCAGACGCGGACCTCACATCCTTTCTCAGTCAAACGCGGAGGTCGCCAGACGCGGACCTCGCGTCCTTTCTTAATCAAACGCGGAGGTCGTCAGACGTAGAACTCGCGTTCCAATGTCAGACGTAGAGGTCGCCAGACGCGGACCTCGAATCCTTTATCAGGCAAACACGGAAGTCGCCAGATGCGGACCTCGCATCCTTTCTCAGTCAAACGCGGAGGTCGCCAGACGCAGAGCTCACGTTCCAATGTCAGACACAGAGGTCGCCAGACGCGGACCTCACGTCTTTTATCAGTCAAACGCAGAAGTCACCAGACGCGGACCTCACGTCCTTTCTCTGACGTGGAAACACGAGTCTGAGTAGAAGGTTTGCTAAAAATCTTGAGGAACTTGGTCCCATCCTCTCCTCCAAAATCCCCTTCCAATTCTCATCCACAGAATGGTAGGGCCACAAAAATACTTGTGTTCATCTCCCTAATGAAATGAACTGGGATTTGTCATGTTAATAATAAACCGCTGACAAACCAGATTTTTCAATCCCCAGTGGATTCTGTGAAGTTAATACCTTTAGGAAATCAATGATTGTCACGTTAATACTAAACCTCTGACAGTTCATTTTATTTTCCACCAAAATCCCCTACCAATTATCTTCCATAGAGTGGTAGGTCCACAAATACAATCATTGTTAAGTTTAATATCAAACCTCTGACAATGGAAAAAGTTTCAATACTCCCCAACGAGTACTAGTTTCACTTGTCGCTCCTCTACATGGAATCACAAATCAACCAAATTGTCAAGTTAATATTACACCTCTGATATTTCAAACTCCACTTGTCAATTCTCATCAATAGAATGACAAGTCCTCAGAATTGCTCATATCGCAAACCAACTACTATCATATTAACATTACACCTCTGACAAACAACTGTTATGTTAATACTACACCTCTAACAGTGATTAAGTTGCTGCCAAGTTCAATATTAATTTTCTGACAGTCACTTTTTCTCATGCTTTCATATCGAAGCTGAGATGAGCGATGCTAAGTTTAACATCACACCTCTAGCATCCAATTCATTGTTAAGTTCAACAAAATACCTATAACAATGATTTTCCCTCGAACTTCCGTATCGGAGTCGAGATGACCAATGCTAAGTTTAACATCACACCTCTAGCATTACCTCCACTGTCAAGTTTAACACCACCTATGACAGTGATATCTTCAGTCTCCCCAATGAAACCGAAGTTCTTATTGAGCTAAGTTAACAGTACACCTCTAGCTCACATCCTTGTCAAGTTAATATCACAGCTCTGACAAGATTCAATCTGATCCGTTAAATTAATATCACTCCAAAATCTCTTACCAATTCCCATCCATGGAATGGTAGGACCACAAAAAGCCTGTGACTATTTCCCCAGTGAAATAATCACAGATCAAACATGCCAAGTTAACATTATACCTCTGGCATATTCACTGTTAAGTTAACATTAAACCTCTAACACTGATTTCTCTCAATTTTCTTAGTGGAATAAATTACAAATCGAACCTCACATGTTAATATCACACCTCTGACAGTAAGGCTTTGATGTTTCCCTGGGGGTAAAATTTCAACTTGTCAATTCTCTTCAATAGAATGACAAGTCCACTCAAAATACTGTTATGTTCAAAATTACACCTCTAACAGTAGACAAATTCCGGTCAAGTTAACATCACACTTCTGACCAAACTTGCTCCAATCGCAAGACAAATCCTGGTCAAGTTAACATCACACCTCTGACCAAACTTGCTCAAATCACAAGACAAATCCCGGTCAAGTTAACATCACATCTCTGACCAAAATTTCAACTTGTCAGTCCTCATCAGTAGAATAGAAAGTCCATAAAACTTGTTCAAAATACAAGTTCAGATCTCACTATCAAGTTAACATTACACCTCTGACAGTAACCTTCTCAAATTTTCCCGTAGAGTTATTTAATTTGCTAAGTTAATATCACACATCTGGCAATTAAAAGTCTTTCAAAGAATTTTTGAGCGTGACCTTCGTGTCTCAAGCACAGAGCCACGTCTCAATGAGCTTAAGAGTTGCGTCTCAACAGTAAGTAAAGGCTGCATCTCTATAACAATTGAGAGCCTCATCTCTACAACAATTGAGAAGCACGTCTCTACAACAATTGAGAGTCGCGTCTCAATTTTGGTGAAGTTCGTATCTCCACTTGATCAGTGTGCCAGAACCGCGTCTGTGAGAACTGCATCTTCCCTCTTCAAATAACAAAGAGTATGTCTCTACTTTTGTAATCAGTTCAATAGTACACTGGCAAGAGCAATTGACAACTCCACTAGCTTAAAAGTACACCAAGTAAACCAATGCTCATAACAAGTGCTAGACTGAGTTTCTAAGACACTTGTGATGATCTTTCCTGGAGGCTTCAAGAAGGTCAACAGTACACTCATGAAGTTCACCATCCAGACAGGATCGAGCTCAAGGCACCACAGAAGACTGCCTCACAGAAGAATGCCAGTCTGATTATAAAAAGCCTAGATTCAACTAAAGTCCAAAGTATTCTGAAATCCGTCTCAGTCAACCACGGAGTTTCGAAAACTTTGGAGGGGGTTCTGTAGACTATCAAAAAATTACTACGGACAAAGCCTCAGACGCGGACCTCCTAGACGCGGAGGTCGTGTTCTAATGCCAGACGCGGAGGTTGCGTTCCAATGCCAGACCAGATCCCGCGTTCCAGCCTCTGACGCAGAGGTCGCCAGACGCGGACCTCGCGTTCCAATATCAGACGCGGAGGTCGCCAGACGCGGACCTCGCGTCCTTTGTCAGACGAGGACCTCAGTGAGCTCCACGTCTCAAAATCAGAGTAAAATCCGTGTCCAGCGCGAGACCTGCATTTCTGTTATAACTGACAGCCACGAACTTGATCAGTTATACCCCATTTTCTCTCTACATAATAGGGAATAACTTCTCATTATGGAGAGATTTAAGGGGTTAGTTACACCCCAATTCGTCTATAAATAGCTATGAATAGCTAGAGAGGAGGAGGGACCCAGGGGGAGGGGACCTCTTCTAAAAGAGGCTCTGGAAGGGGACCTCTAAAAAGAGAGACTGACGATAAGAGTCCTGGTGAAGGAATCTAAGAAGTCGTAGGCAAGGGGAGAGCTGCCTCAGCAGAGTTCGACCTTGAAGCTCTTGTTGCATGGAAAGAGTTCAACTCTTTTTATTAACTTGTTGAGTTCAAGTTCTTTAAATCTTTTTGAGATTCCATTACTAATAGGAGCTGTGCTACTCCACCAGTAGATCTAAAGAGAGGACCCAAGAGAGAAACTTGACGTTCAGTCGGTCAACGGAAAATAAGATTCACTTTTCACCGCCACGTGAAGAACCCAGCTTTAAATAAAGAGGAGGATCAATTTAAAGATTCCCTCTTTTTTGTAATCGGATTGTATCCGTTATAATCTTCTATTAAATTAAAAGAATTTTGCAATTGTGATTTTTCTGACGCGTACAAAAAATGGTGACTCCGCTTGGGAAAATGATCTTTCTCAACCAACGAGAAAGTGGTGGCGCAAGATGACGTCAAGATATTTGGATTCACAGTCGAATCGCTTGTGATCGAATTCGACTAAGAGAAGTTGAACTCCCCCAAAGCTTCGGGAGTCTCCCGTGGAGATAACATGGTCAGCCCCAACGTCTTTTTCAAAGACCCGCGCCATGACCCATGGTTAAGATGGCAATAGAGACCAATCTCCCCTCCATCCTTTTATCAAGGCACTTCCAGTTTTGGATGCCGGGGGTTCTCAACAACCTCGGCGACTCAGAGCATATGTGGCCCGCATCAATGTCTCCTACGAGACCCGCGAGGCCAATAATGATGAAGGCAAATCTCGCTGCAAAACTCCTATGGCTCAGCGAACTCAATTTGCAGGGGGTTCGCATCAACTCCTGCGAGCCAAACGGATTGCTGATCGTCGACAAAGACGTCAAGTTCACCATCAGCAAATAGAGCTCACTTTCACCCCCGCGTTTCGGCACCAAACGCGAAGTTCGCTTTCAGCCCCGCATTTCTGCAACAAAACACGATGCTCGCATTCATGAGCTGCGCGTTTCGGCGCCAAAATGTGAAATTCGCGTCCAGCCTCAAGCTGTGCCAAAACGCGAGAACGCAAGATCCACGTTCAACCTAAGGCCGCGCCAGGACATGACCTTAGCGTGCGAGAGTTGCTGACAGTGTTAAAGGATGACCTTCACATTTCTATTCAAAAGCGCAAGACACGCGTTTAGCAGGAGGCTACGCCAGAATGAGATCATCGCATTTCACTTCAGAAACACGAGGTTCGCGTTCAGCCCCAAGAGGCCATGTTCAAATATGAACTGAGAAACTCTCATCCAATGGGTTCGAGTGCCATTGCGAGCAGTTCATCTCGGCCGTGCTCTTTGATTGTCACTGCAACTTTCAGATGACTGAGCTGTCTGTTTTTAGCCTGTAAGGCTTCAAACTCAAACTCCTCTAAGAGACGCAGACCTCGCGTTTCAATGTCAAACGCGGAGGTCGCCAGATGCGGACCTCGCATCCTTTCTCAGTCAAACGTGGAGGTCGCCAGACGCGGACCTCGCGTCCTTTCTCAGTCAAACGCGGAGGTCGCCAGACGCAGAGCTCGCGTTCTAATGTCAGACGCAGAGGTCGCCAGACGCGAACCTCGCATCCTTTATCAGTCAAACGCGGAAGTCGCCAGACGCGGACCTCGCGTCCTTTCTCAGTCAAACGCGGAGGTCGCCAGACGCGGACCTCGCGTCCTTTCTCAGTCAAACGCGAAGGTCGCCAGACGCAGAGCTCGCGTTCCAATGTCAGACGCGGAGGTCGCTAGACGCGGACATCGCGTCCTTTCTCAGTCAAACGCGGAGGTCTCCAGACGTGGACCTCGCGTCCTTTCTCAGTCAAACGCTGAGGTCGCCAGATGCAGAGCTCGCGTTCCAATGTTAGACGCGGAGGTCGCTAGACGCGGACCTCGCGTCCTTTGTCAGTCAAACGCGGAAGTCGCTAGACGCGGACCTCACGTCCTTTCTCTGACGTGGAAACACGAGTCTGAGTAGAAGGTTTGCTAAAAATCTTGAGGGACTTAGTCCCATCCTCTCCTCCAAAATCTCCTTCCAATTCTCATCCACAGAATGGTAGGGCCACAAAAATACTTGTGTTCATCTCCCTAATGAAATGAACTGGGATTTGTCATGTTAACAATAAACCGCTGACAAACCAAATTTTTCAATCCCCAGTGGATTCTGTAAAGTTAATACCTTTAGGAAATCAATGATTGTCACGTTAATACTAAACCTCTGACAGTTCATTTTATTTTCCACCAAAATCCCCTACCAGTTCTCTTCCATAGAGTGGTAGGTCCACAAATACAATCATTGTTAAGTTTAATATCAAACCTCTGACAATGGAAAGTTTCAATACTCCCTAGCGAGTACTAGCTTCACTTGTCGCTCCTCTACATGGAATCACAAATCAACCAAATTGTCAAGTTAATACTACACCTCTGACATTTCAAACTCCACTTGTCAATTCTCATCAATAGAATGACAAGTCCTCAGAATTGCTCATATCGCAAACCAACTACTATCATGTTAACATTACACCTCTGACAAACTACTGTTATGTTAATACTACACCTCTAACAGTGATTAAGTTGCTGCCAAGTTCAATATTAATTTTCTGACAGTCACTTTTTCTCATGCTTTCATATCGAAGCTGAGATGAGCGATGCTAAGTTTAACATCACACCTCTAGCATCCAATTCATTGTTAAGTTTAACAATACACCTATAACAATGATTTTCCCTCGAACTTTCGTATCGGAGTCGAGATGACCAATGCTAAATTTAACATCACACGTCTAGCATTACCTCCACTGTCAAGTTTAACACCACCTATGACAGTGATATCTTCAGTCTCCCCAATGAAACCGAAGTTCTTATGGAGCTAAGTTAATAGTACACCTCTAGCTCACATCCTTGTCAAGTTAATATCACACCTCTGACAAGATTCAATCTGATCCGTTAAGTTAATATCACTCCAAAATCCGTTACAAATTCCCATCCATGGAATGGTAGGACCACAAAAAGCCTGTGACTATTTCCCCAGTGAAATAATCACAGATCAAACATGCCAAGTTAACATTATCCCTCTGGTATATTCATTGTTAAGTTAACATTAAACCTCTAACAGTGATTTCTCTCAATTTTCTCAGTGGAATAAATTACAAATCGAACCTGTCATGTTAATATCACACCTCTGACAGTAAGGCTTTGATGTTTCCCTGGGGGTAAAATTTTAACTTGTCAATTCTCTTCAATTAGAATGACAAGTCCACTCAAAATACTGTTATGTTCAAAATCACACCTCTAACAGTAGACAAATTCCGGTCAAGTTAACATCACACCTCTGACCAAACTTGCTCCAATCGCAAGACAAATCCCAGTCAAGTTAACATCACACCTCTGACCAAACTTGCTCAAATCACAAGACAAATCCCGGTCAAGTTAACATCACACCTCTGACCAAAATTTCAACTTGTCAGTCCTCATCAATAGAATAGCAAGTCCACAAAACTTGTTCAAAATACAAGTCCAGATCTCACTGTCAAGTTAACATCACACCTCTGACAGTAACCTTCTCAAATTTTCCCGTAGAGTTATTTAATTTGCTAAGTTAATATCACACCTCTGGCAATTAAAACTCTTTCAAAGAATTTTAGAGCATGACCTTTGTGTCTCAAGCATAAAGTCACGTCTCAACGAGCTTAAGAGTTGCATCTCAACAGTAAGTAAAGGCTGCGTCTCTACAACAATTGAGAGCCTCGTCTCTACAACAATTGAGAAGCACGTCTCTACAATAATTGAGAGTCGTATCTCAATTTTGGTGAAGTTCGCGTCTCCACTTGATCAGTGTGCCAGAACCGCGTCTGTGAGAGCTGCATCTTCCCTCTTCAAATAACAAAGAGTATGTCTCTGCTTCTGCAATCAGTTCAATAGTACACTGGTAAGAGAATTGACAACTCCACTAGCTTAAAAGTACACCAAGCAAACCAATGCTCATAACAAGTGCTAGACTGAGTTTCTAAGACACTTCTGATGATCTTTTCTGGAGGCTTCAAGAAGTTCAACAGTACACTCATGAACTTCACCATCCAGACAGGATCGAGCTCAAGGCACCACAGAAGACTGCCTCACAGAAGAATGCCAGTCCGATTATAGGAAGCCTAGATTCAACTAATGTAAGATCCCAAGTTAGAAGTACTGTATTTTTATTTTTCTAAGTATTTATTTTGATTTACTGATTATTTTTTTAATCAACTTAATTTATTATTTTCATTCTTGTGAATATTATTATTATTAAATATGAAAATTATTTATTTTGAGATAGTAAATGGTAATTTGCCATTTTATATTTACCATTATGACTTGTTAGCATTTTAATTACTAACTATTAATTTTTTGCCATTACTATGGTTATTATTATTTATTAAATTATTGTTGTACCTCATAATTTTATTTTGTTACATGTATAGGTCATAATTATTATTAGCAATAACTATTAGTTCTATTATTTCTAAATTGTTATTCTTATTATCAATATTAATTAATATTGCTATTATGCTTCTAAATTATTATACTAATTAGTATTATTAGTGGTAATTATTATTATTGTTGTTGTTATTAGTTTTATTATTTAATATTATTTTTTAATTATTAGTAATAGCATTATTTCTTATTCCCTTGTATCCTTGTTCCTACCCATCCATACCCAATAGCATACCTATTACCATTTACCCTTACCCATGAATCTTACCCGCAATCTATACCCATTATCTTTCTATACCGAAACCCATCAACCCATTACATAATAGACTCAATACCCAATACTCATTACCCAATAACCTATAAGTAATCCCCTATATAATCCTAACCTAACCCTAAATCTATTTTAATCCCCCAAATCTCCAAACCTAGTCGCCCCAGGCCAAGGTCCATGGCCACCTCCAGCGGATACCACCTCCATCACCATCATCACTTTTCCGTCGAGCCGTCGTGCGCCTACATGAGATCCAGCAGCAGCCCACGCGACAGCAAGCCACCTCCCTCCTCCTCGGTGCACCCGCGGCACCAGGAACAGCAGGCCGCAAGCCCCATGCCGAGCTCCCCCCTTGCAGGCCAGCAAAGCCTCCCTTTGGACAGCAGCATGGCCGCCTCGCCTCCCTGTTCTGTCGAGCACAGCAGGCCAAGACCACCCCAAGCACCAGCCATGGCCGGATCTCCTCAGCAGTACCTGGCTACCTCTCCTTCTTCCTAGTGTACCCATCCTCCGTCGGAGCGAGTCAGCCGATCCAACAGCAGCTTGGATCCCTCTTCTTTCTCTGCTGGTTGCTGCCCACAACGAGCACAACCGAGTCAACCACAGCCCCAAATCCCCCCAAGCCTTGGCCGCATCATCATGCCGTGAGTTATCCTCCCCTTCCTCTCTTTCATTTTATGCTTTATATATATGTTGTATTATGTATATGTAATTAATTTGTCATATGGTTGTGCATTAATATATGTATATATATGAGTTAATTTTATGTGTAAGTATTTTGATGTACATGCATATATTATAGGGGTGTGTGTTATTCATGTGGGTTATTTGCTTGTGTGGCAACCATTTTCCGGCCCTCTGTGGACCGCCGTGGATCATCATTGGAGAACGCGAACGCACCCACGCCCTTCACGGCGAACTCCTCTATCCAATGACATCCTCCGCGGCCCCTGATGCCTCCGCCAGAGCCTCCATCGGTGCGCCACAAATCGGGTCGAGGTTAGTGTATTTATTTGTGTAAGCGTGAAGTTGTAATAATTGAGAACTTTAATTAAATGTGTATGGTTTGTGTGCGTGAGTGTAGTTGTGATATGCATGTATATGTATGCATGTAATAATGCATGGGAATGTTATTATGTATGTATATTTAATTAAGTGCATACCTATATTTATTATGTGGGTGTTTGGGTATTATTGTGGATATAACATGATGGATGTGCATGTCTATGTATTTTAATTCATGTAAGTGTATGTATGTATATAAGCTTATATACGTGTATGAGAGTGTGTGTATGTATTTTATATTTATGTACACATGCGTGCGTGGAACTGTGTATGTATGTGTATACTCGTATATACGTATATATATGTATGTACGTGAGTGTACACGTATGTGTCGGTGTGCTCGGGAGTGTGTTTAGTGTATATTTATATTTAATTATGTGTACAGTTGCGTGCTTTAATGATTCAGACCCATTCGGTGAGATTCGGACTCGTTGCAGGAGACCCATACCTAATCCAGATTCGTGTTCGTCGTGGACTCGATACGTAGGCGATCCAAAGACCGACTCATGGGATGATCCGTAGATCAGTACCGATTCGTGCAGTGAAGACCAGACAGCGATTCGGTTCTGAAACTGCGTCATTTCATGTGAGTGTTCGTTCTTGTGTATTTAAAGTTGTCGGTATGCGTTTACATGTTACACTTATCATTTCATGTGACTTTCTGTTATATTTTACCAGTTTGATTACTTGTACCACTTCATGAGATATTTATAATTGTTCACTTTAATTACGTAGTTGATATCAGCTTATATCAGTGTTATTTCATGTGTTGGTAGCTTGTCGCTTTTGGCTTAGGCCTAGTTTTGTTGTACCTTAGACAGTGACTCATTTCGATCCACTGGTTAGTTGGCCCAGTTCATATTTGAGGACAGATGACTTATTTCATGTAGAGTACTTTTCATAATTGTTATTCTTTCATTTGGCAATAACTTAGGTGATGATTCATTCAGATATTAATGATGGACTTGTTATGATCTTACTTTACTAAGAGATCGGATTTCTTGATGCTTGGATCAGTATATGGACTTAGTTGAAATTTGGATTGATCTGAGATTTATGTTATTTATATTGGATATTGTCAATATTTAGATGTGACTGATTTTGTTGGATTGTGACCAGATGTGTGGATATCTTATCTTTGACTTCGATATGCGATATTATATTTGTTTTAGATTATTAGAAGCAAGGGTTCCCAGATGTATCAACTGATTATATCATTTAAGTATAGATGAGTTGTTGGTATTGACTTATAAGTGAACTATTCTAAATTGCAGTTGTTTGAGGATGTTTCCTATTTAGATATGATTTCGGTATGTGTTGACTTGTTGATCTCGAGGACATACCATGTGCTTCATGTATAATTATTGATTACTTCGGTTAATAGAGATTGAGCTATTGTGATAGTGACATAGTCGATATCGTGATCTTGTAATTCAGAGTTATCAGATAGCAGTCATCACTTTATCAGTTATTGGTGAGATTATTTGTTAGTGATGATATGAAGTGTTCAAAGTTTATAGGAGTTGGTAGATATCTGTATCAGTTATCAGTTGTTAATGATACTATTGTGTGTGTGGCTATATCTCTAGTATCTTATTTTAGATTTCAGATATTAGTTGTCAGTTACTCAGTTGTCAGATATCAGTTTTCAGTTGTCAGTTATCAGATTATCAGCTAGTATTGACATCGGTAGTTGTTGGAGATATCAGTTACTAGTACATATTAAAACTCATTGATTGCTTATTAATAAAAGACATCATAACCAGGGGAATAGGGGTAATTGCCTGATGATGCATGTCGTGTATTTTGGAAGGACTTATTATGGTACCGAGGGTAGGTTCCAACCATGGGGAACCAAGGTAATACTGGCTACCTATTCAGTTGTCAGTCGTCAGGGCTATGCCCGGATTATGGTACCACACTAGTTATCTTTTTGTGTAGGGTTGTGGTCCCAGTTATTAGAGCCTTGCGGCTTGTCCTAGTTCAGCGCCAGGGGTGTTAGACCGTGGTACCGAGCATGCACGGTACCCTCCCAAAACACATGCACTACATTGGCAGGCAGTTACATTAACGATAACATTGTTTGATATGTTCGAAAACGGCTGTGGTATGGGACACAGCTAAGTACTACATTAGTTAGGTTAATAATAACCAATCAGACTAGTGACATATGCTAGGTTACACATTCAAATGTCAGTTGCTTATTTATAGTTGTGATAGTTGACTTTTATCTTCATTCATGTTGTTATGCACTTATCCTTTAGTTATCTGTTGATCATGTTATTTAGTTATCTTATGACTGCAGTTTATTTTGTTATTATTCTGTGCACATTGTTATATGCACGAGCTCTTCCCTTTACACACACACTTACCAGGTCGCTTTCTGACGACCCTGGATTCATACGTCCAGATATTGGATGCTTTGTTTCTACTGTGCAGGTGTACGATGAGACTGTACGCTTCGCGAAGAACTGGAGCTTCTCCCTTTTGATTCTGGTATTCTTATCTTTCTTACCTTCATATTATTTCCTGATACTTGATATATCAGATTCACTTGTTATTCCAGTTTATTATTTATTTGATATCATGCGTGGATGCTTATATGTGATATTGTAGTAATCATGATTCATTATAGTTCGATTTATAGCTTGTTTCGGGTTATTTAAGGCTTAGCGCGTATACGTGAGGGATTTTTCTTACGTATATGCGTCGCCGACTCGTGTCACGTCTCCGCTCTAGCATATTTTGGGAAGCGGGGCATGACAACTAAAGTCCAAAGTATTCCGAAATCCGTTTCAGTCAACCACGGAGTTTCGAAAACTTTGGAGGGGGATCTGTAGACTATCAAAAAAATTATTACGGATAAAGCCTCAGACGCGAACCTCCTAGACGTGGAGGTCGCGTTCTAATGCCAGATGCGGAGGTCGTGTTCTAATGCCAGACGTGGATCCCGCGTTCTAGCCTCTGACGCGGAGGTCGTCAGACGCGGACCTCGCGTTCCAATATCAAACGCGGACCTCGCGTCCTTTGTCAAACGAGGACCTCAGTGAGCTCCACGTCTCAAAATCAGAGTAAAATCCGCGTCCAGCGCAAGACCTGCATTTTTACTATAACTGACAGCCACGAACTTGATCAGTTACACCCCATTTTCTCTTCACATTATAGGAAATAACTTCTCATTATGGAGAGATTTAAGGGGTTGGTTACACCCTAATTCCTCTATAAATAGCTATGAATAGCTAAAGAAGAGGAGGGACCCGGGGGGAGGGGACCTCTTCTAAAAGAGGCTCTGGAAGGGGACCTTTAAAAAGAGAGACTGACGATAAGAGTCCTGGTGAAGGAATCTAAGAGGCCGTAGGCAAGGGGGAGAGCCACCTCAGCAGAGTTTGGCCTCGAAGCTCTTGTAACATGGAAAGAGTTCAACTCTTTTTGTTAACTTGTTAAGTTCAAGTTCTTTAAATCTCTTTAAGATTTCATTACTAATAGGAGCTGTGCTACTCCACCAGTAGATCCAAAGAGAGGATCCACAAGAGAAACTTGACGTTCGGCCGGCCAACGGAAAACAAGATTCACTTTCCACCGCCACGTAAAGAACCCAGCTTTAAATAAAGAGGAGGATCAATCAAAAGATTCCCTCTCTTTTGTAATCGGATTGTATCCGTTGTAATCTTCTATTCAATTAAAAAAATTTTGCAATTGTGATTTTTCCGACGCATACACTTTGTCTAAGATTTAGGTTCCGCTAGGACTAGTCACGCTTCAAAGAGTTACGATTATAGGACTTTAGTGCCTAGACCTTTCCCATCTTCCCAACCCCATATGTTTAGTACCCAAATCCCTTCACATAGGGATGATATCAAGGGTAAGAATCTTGAACGTGACAACAGAAACAAGATCCCCGATTCCTCCAGAGTTAGTTCCACAACCAAGTGCTACAAATGCCAAGGTTATGGACATTTAGCTGCCAATTTCCCTAGTCTTGTCAAAATCACCATAATAGATGGAACACCTACTGAAGCCACTGAGTCAGATTCTGAGTACACCTATCACTGAGACGCTGAAACTGACGACGATCATCAAGCGATGATGTTGGTCTCAACTGCATTAGGCCAACGTCGTCTACCTACCCATTTGTCTATCGTCAAGTGTATTCCCTCTTAGCCAGCTGAAAAGGTCAATTGCAGAAGAACGACAACCTTCCATACATTAACCAAAACTTAAGATAAAAGTTGTAAGGTGATTGTGGACAGTGAAAGTTATATTAACGCAATATCGTCCAGACTGTTGGCCCAATGGCCTTCCACTCTAGTTTTGATGATGATTAACTCATGTAGTTATGTTTACTAATTATCTTATGATGCTTAGTTTCAGATCATTTAATCAAGATATTAGTTGGTGATTAGCTTCAACAAGGAGTTTTGAAGCCTTTCACATGGTGATTCTAGAGCCCGAGCATCACGATCTTACATAGCACTCGTTGGAGTCTAGCTCGGTGGATCACGGAGTTTTGGATCAAGTCGACTTGAAGATGGAGATCGTCAAGAAGACTTAGGTATCCTAGTTTAGTTTATGTTTTAGATCCATGTGTAAAGATTAGATAGTGTGATATGCTCAAGTTCACAACACACACGTTTTATGTTTTGGATATTGGTTTTTCGGTTTTTGGTTTAACCGATATTGGTTTTCATGAATAGTTAGATCAAAACAAGTTTACATTGTTTAAATGTATATTAGATATGTTCTATATACATGCATGCTTAACTTTCTAGACAAACTTATTTTGACTTTCCTATTCATGTGGTTTAGGTTTTGTATTTTAACAAAACATATTTTGTAAATAAAGTCAAAAACAATGATATGTATATGTTTCATGTATATTGGATTTCTATCCATATACTATATGCCTAAAAGTTATTTAAGTATCATGTTTTTGTATTTGAATGAGTTTAGGAAAAATCAGATTTCCTATTGAAAAATACAAGTTTGGAAAAATACAGGTTTTAGTTTCTGAAAATATTTGTAAGACACAAAAATGGTTCAAAATGTTTGATATTTGTCTTGAAATTTTTATCACATGTTTGTATATCAATGAAAAATGATAAAACTATTTTTGTAGAATTTTAGAAGATTTATGGGATTTATTAGAATATTTTTTAACAAGTTTTTCTGACCCAGATTTCTGCCTGACAAGCTCTGGCGGTCGACCGACCGGTCGACCGTACCCCAGAGTCGGTCGACCGGGACGGTCGACCGACGTGCACAAGCTTGTGCACGTTGGCCAGGTTCAAGGCACGGTCGACCGAGCGGTCGACCGGCCAGAGAGCTTTACTCTCTGGTTTTGGGCGGTCGACCGGTTTCTTCCAACGGCTAGTTTTTGATGGAGGGCTATTTTAAGCCCCATTTCTTTGGGATTTTGAAAAGATTTTTCAGAGCAAAAATTTTTCTATTCTCTGGTTTTCAAAGCAAGTTTTCAAAAGTGTTTAAAGAGCAAAAAGATCCATCTTATTTGTTTTAAAGTGTTTTGTTTTATTTCAAAGAAAATAGGTTTGGGAATTAGTTTCTTGATCTAAAAATCTATATCTATTTTGTATTTTTCCAAGAGATTTTCTTTGATCAAAACACTTATTTTCCACTTGAGCTATATCTCCTATCCTATCTATTTAGGATCATTTGTTTGTGGGAAAAGGATTTGGTTTGTGGTTGAGATATACCACTTGTTGTACCCTCCTCGATTTGTTGTATCCCTCTTTGGTAGAGGTTGATTGGAGTGGTGGCTTGCTCCCTCTTTGGTAGAGGTTGAGGTTGTTGTTTACTCTCTCTTGGTGAGGTGGAGTTGGTGGTGGGTTTGTATCCATCTTCGGTAGAGGTAGATTGTGGTGTTTGTGGCCTCGGTGGAGGTTGTATTGGTTGGTTTGTGGAGTTTGGTACTCCGGTCTTTGGTAGACCATTTGTATTGCCTCGGTGGAGGTTGTATTGGTTGAGAGAGGAGTTCGGTACTCCTAGTGGATTGGAAATCCTTCTCGGTGAAGGCGGGGACGTAGAGCTCGGTGCTCGAACCTCGAAACACATCTTGTTGTTTGCGTTTGATCAATTGGCTCTCAACCCTCTCTCTCTCTTTTATTTGTGTATTGCATCATTCATATTGTCATATCTTATATGCTTGTGTTGTGCCTTGTATCTATTCATATTGCTCATTCATATTATATGCTTGGCTTGTGTGTGTGTGCCTCACTTGTGCTTAACCACGAGAGCTTTATATAGCGCCTCAACACTTATTCAGAGGAATCAAGAGGAGTTAGTCCAGAGTCCTTCATGGGAAATTCGGCTACACTCGTTGGTTACACTAAGTATTGTTGCAAATTAGTTTTAATTTCCGCATTTAGTTCATTAGATTAGCGGTACACCTACTCACCCCCCTCTAGGTGTACTTACAATTGGTATCAGAGCCTACGCTCTTGATATTTGGTTTAACCACCTAGGAGTGTGATCTTGGTTTGCTAATCTATCATTTGCATTTGCACGTATATTTGTTTGCACACACTCATGGATTGCTTGTCACCTCCCATGTTTGATGTCTCCAACATTGACATGTGAAAATTTAGGATGTCCATGTATTTAAAAACCCTAAGTTTGCATATTTTTCTTGCCGCTACCAAGAAATGCTATCTTGGTAACCGCAATCATATAGGGCCAATACACTTGCCCTTGAGGCTATTAGAAGCACGCTGAACAAAGATTATCTTATGCTTGTTTCTAACTATGATTCCGCCTTTGCAGTGTGGAACATGTTGACCACTTCCAAGCTTCAATTGCTAATCCAACCGGAGGATGAATCTAGTGGAGAATCCGAGTCACAATGCTTTATGGTCCAAGGGAATGACTCCCTTGAGGTATCTTCAGAATCTCAATTAGATGATAATGATGCTAGCTCTTCATTTGATGATCATGATAGTATGGATGTTGATGCTTTAAATGAAGAGTTATCTATTGTTTGTGAGAACCTCCTTGAAAAATATAAAGTTTTGAAAAAGAAAACTTGTAAGTTAAATAAAGAAAAAGAGGATTTGTTTTCAAAACTTGAGTTGGTTTTGCAAGAAAAGGTGGAGATTTCTAATGAAAGGGATTTATTGAAATCTAGACTTGATCTTGCTCTAAAGGAAAATGAATTTTTAAAATCTAAAATGATTATGAAATATTTTTAAAGAAAAATGAAAACTTGTCTTCAAAAGTTAACTTTGTTTTAAGAGAAAATGATTCTTTGAAAATGAAAATTGCTTCTATTTCTAAGGATTTAGAAGATTGTTTAAAGAAAAATATTGTTTTGAAAAATAATATTGATTCTCATGTTTGCCATGCTAGGATAGTTTCACCTAGCTCACCTATTGCATGCCACACTTCTTCTTTAATTAAAAATGATATATCCTTGCTTAAGAAGAGTGTAGATTGTTTGGGCTCCACTTTGAGCTATTGTGTTTTGAGCCATACACGTTTGGAATCTTTGTTTCGAAAGAAACAAGTTCCTATTATGCATGTACACCCTACACCGCATACACATGCTCCTCACGGTCACACTCATCACTTGTATGCTCATGTGTACACTTGTACACATTGTGGACGTAAGGGCCACCTTGCTAAGTTTTGCTATGATCGTATACATGATGTAATTTAGCAAATAAATTTGTTTGGGTTAGGAAAGGGACTAACCCCATGGACCCAAAAGAGTATGGGTACCAAAGACCATCCCTATTGTATTTGATGTAGGTGTGGGCTCTCGCATGACGTGAGAGTGATGGTGCCTTGAAGTGGATGCGTTCCGTGCTTAAAGAGAACAATTTGGATGCATCACTTTCAAGGGAAGTTTGGTGGGAGGACCACCTTGGTTTGCAGAACTAGCGAGGTGCCTTCATCGGTTTTGGTATCGATCTCTAACTCCCGTTTATTGTTTGCATGCTTTTCATATCTTTGATTCATAGCATGTCATGTTTTATTGTTCATTATGCTTATGCCATGTTTATTAGATTAGTGATATACATGTTTAGTTATTTGAGACACCCATGTTTAATATGGACCTATATCTATGTGTTCTCACTTTATTTTTTAACTAATATGTATGTCCTAGATCTAATGCACATGCATATACATAATGATCGGTTTTATGTTTATCATGTTGATTTATGTCTTGTTTTATGCTTCATGATTTGAATATATGTTTAAATGTTAGTTTTCATTAAGACTAGGATTTATACTTGTACATATAGTGGGCCACAAATAATCTTTTATATGTTTGTGCTTGAACGCTTATTTGTACCCATTAGATGTGCTAGTATAGTCTAGTTTTGATGATTCATACATTTAACTTGTATTCCTATTCTATCCATGATTTTTATGTTCATATGTTTAACTTCATGTATATGTTTATCTTGTCCAAACTATCGTCTATACATATACATCCTTTGAGCCACGTGCCTTCATGCATATACATTTGTGGACTCGTTGTGTTTTGGATGTGTATGTATACTTTAGTTTGTATAAGACATACATATGCCTTGAAGATTAAATAGTTTTGATGATTTTCATGTTTTAAGGAATATTGAGCTTTATTGTCAAATTTCATGATTATGTGTTTCACACTACACTTGTACACTCACCTTATTTAAAGGTTTCTCATGATTTTATTTTCATGAGTATAATATGTGCTTTATTGATTTCGAGTATTTAGTGCCATGTGATTTACATGTTTTTCGTGAAAAATAATTTTATTTTATTCCTTGCTTGAAGGATTTCGTACTAGTTTAAAAGTTTTTCCATTTAACTAGTTGCGGGATTCTTCATTATGATAGAGTTTTCAAATATACTATATTTTCAAACCTATTTTTTTTTTTGAAAACCCTATCCTTCCAAGGGCGGTTGGATGGGAGACCATGCACATGTTTGCTTTAATAGTGAAAATCATTTTAATCTTGAGCATGAATGGGTGGTAGGTTATATGAGATATACTCTTGATATTATTGTTGTTTCAATTGGTATCATTGGATTCTTTCAATTGGTATCAATATTGACATTTCTTGTATACTCATATATTTTTTTATGTATGTATGCTTTCACTTCAAATTGTATCAATTTCGATTGGTATCTAATTTTTCATACATATATATGTTTATGCTAAATCTTGAATTTTTAATGACCATCATGTTTCAATTGATTAGTTTTCAATTGATATTGTAAACATAAGCTTATGCATCTTTTTAGTTGGTATTTCATAAAGGGGGAGAAAATTTGTATTTTTATCTTTCAATTGGTATTTTGTTTACTGTTGATTTCTACTCCCACACTTTATGTTAAAAATTGATTTTATTTTGATATCATATGCTCTAAATGATAAATACTTACAATTGGTATCTTTTTGTAACAAGATGCTTATTTGAATACTTTAAATTGGTATCAAGATTTTATTTATTTTCTCAATTGGTATCAATGCCTTATTTACTTTCAAGTGGTATATGTTTACTTTCATTTGGTATCTAAATGTACTACTTTGACACATTTTTAATTAGTATCAAATTTATTTTATTGAGAAAATTCAAAATTTTTAATAAGAAATATGAAAAATATTTTGATTTATATTGCCTATATGCAAGGGGAGCTTAACATCTCATCTACATATAGATTCATATTGTGTGTATCCTATATTGAGGAGCTTGACAACTCTTCTTTATGTGGTACACGTGTGTAGGGGGAGCTTCACATCTCCTCTTATACATTGCATATTATGTGTTATGTGAATTAGGGCTTGTCATCCTTTCTTCATGTAATGCATATATGTAGGGAAGTTAACTTTGCGTCTTCCTCTTCATGAATGTATATCGCATATATCTATTTATTGATTTGTTTGTTTGACCCCTTAGTTAATTCTTTGTTTCGAACAAAAAGGGAGAGAAGAATTTATTGATTTGTTTTTTACTTTGACCCCTTGTTGATGATTGAAAAAAGGGGGAGAAGTATTTGGTATATATATGCATGTTTTTGGAAAAAGGAGTTATGTTTATGCATATATGTTTTGTGTTTGCAAATAGAAGAAATAAATTTTGATGTGTTTCATGTTTATCTCCATGCATTTGCATACATGTTCATGAGCCTTCATTGCATATTTATTATGTTTCTTCCAATGCATGAGTTAAGGGGGAGCTTCTTTGAAGCTTAACTTTAATCCATGCATATATAATTCCATGAGTTTTGTCATCATCAAAAAAGGGGAGATTGTTGGCCCAATGGCCTTCCACTCTAGTTTTGATGATGATTAACTCATGTAGTTATGTTTACTAATTATCTTGTGATGTTTAGTTTCAGATCATTTAATCAAGATATTAGTTGGTGATTAGCTTCAAAAAGGAGTTTTGAAGCCTTTCACATGGTGATTCCAGAGCCCGAGCATCAAGATCTTACATAGCACTCGTTGGAGTCTAGCTCGGTGGATCACGGAGTTTTGGATCGAGTCGACTTGAAGATGGAGATCGTCAAGAAGACTTAGGTATCCTAGTTTAGTTTGTGTTTTAGATCCATGTGTAAAGATTAGATAGTATGATATGCTCAAGTTCACAACACACGCGTTTTATGTTTGGATATTGGTTTTTCGGTTTTTGGTTTAACCGATATTGATTTTCATGAATAGTTAGATCAAAATAAGTTTACATTGTTTAAATGTATATTAGATATGTTCTATATACATGCATGCTTAACTTCCTAGACAAACTTATTTTGACTTTCCTATTCATGTGGCTTAGGTTTTGTATTTTAACAAAACATATTTTTGGAAATAAAGTCAAAAACAATGATATGTATATGTTTCATGTATATTGGATTTCTATCCATATACTATATGCCTAAAAGTTGTTTAAGTATCATGTTTTTGTATTTGAATGAGTTTTAGGAAAAATCAGATTTCCTATCGAAAAATACAAGTTTGGAAAAATACAGGTTTTGGTTTTTGGAAATATTTGTAAGACAAGAAAATGGTTCAAAATGTTTGATATTTGCCTTGAATTTTTATCACATGTTTGTATATCAATGAAAAATGATAAAACTATTTTTGTGGAATTTTAGAAGATTTATGGGATTTATTAGAATATTTTTTAACAAGTTTTTCTGACCCAGATTTCTGCCTGACAGGCTCTAGCGGTCGACCGACCGGTCGACCGTACCCCAGAGTCGGTCGACCGGGACGGTCGACCGACGTGCACAAGCTTGTGCACGTTGGCCAGGTTCAAGGCACGGTCGACCGAGCGGTCGACCGGCCAGAGAGCTTTGCTATCTGGTTTTGGGCGGTCGACCGGTTTCTTCCAACGGTCAAAAATATGACCGTTGGCGGTCGACCGGCCGGTCAACCGCCAGCCTCCAGGACTGACAAACAGTCCCAACGGCTAGTTTTGATGGAGGGCTATTTAAGCCCCATTTCTTTGGGATTTTGAAAAGATTTTCAGAGCAAAAATTTCCCTATTCTCTGGTTTCAAAGCAAGTTTTCAAAAGTGTTTAAAGAGCAAAAAGATCCATCTTATTTGTTTTAAAATGTTTTGTTTTATTTCAAAGAAAATAGGTTTTGGGAATTAGTTTCTTGATCTAAAAATCTTTATCTATTTGGTATTTTCCCAAGAGATTTTCTTTGATCGAAACACTTGTTTTTCACTTGAGCTATATCTCCTATCCTATCTATTTAGGATCATTTGTTTGTGGGAAAAGGATTTGGTTTGTGGTTGAGATATACCACTTGTTGTACTCTCCTTGATTTGTTGTATCCCTCTTTGGTAGAGGTTGATTGGAGTGGTGGCTTGCTCCCTCTTTGGTAGAGGTTGAGGTTGTTGTTTACTCCCTCTTGGTGAGGTGGAGTTGGTGGTGGGTTTGTATCCCTCTTCGGTAGAGGTGGATTGTGGTGTTTGTGGCCTCGGTGGAGGTTGTATTGGTTAGTTTGTGGAGTTTGGTACTCCGATCTTTGGTAGACCATTTGTATTGCCTCGGTGGAGGTTATATGGTTGAGAGAGGAGTTCGGTACTCCTAATGGATTGGAAATCCTTCTCGGTGAAGGCGGGGACGTAGAGCTCGGTGCTCGAACCTCGAAACACATCTTGTTGTTTGCGTTTGATCAATTGGCTCTCAACCCTCTCTCTCTTTTATTTGTGTATTGCATCATTCATATTGTCATATCTTATATGCTTGTGTTGTGCCTTGCATCTATTCATATTGCTCATTCATATTATATGCTTGGCTTGTGTGTGTGTGCCTCACTTGTGCTTAACCACGAGAGCTTCATATAGCGCCTCAACTCTTATTCAGAGGAATCAAGAGGAGTTAGTCCAGAGCCCTTCACGGGAAATTCGGCTACACTCATTGGTTGCACTAAGTGTTGTTGCAAATTAGTTTTAATTTTCGCATTTAGTTCATTAGATTAGCGGTACACCTATTCACCCCCCTCTAGGTGTACTTACACAGACTGTGTGAAAATCTTGGGTTAGAGATTATACCCTAACCCACCCATTCAACGTGTCATGGACTGACTCCACAATACTTGAGGTCAAATATTAATGTCTTATCCCAGTCAGTTGCAATCATTATAAAGACAAGATTTGGTGTGACGAAATCACCATGAATATGGGTCAAGTTTTACTAGGTAGATCATGATTGTTTGACAAAAATGTCACTATTTATGGTCGATCCAACATGTATCAATTTGAGCATGAGGGTAAGCATATTAAGTTGCTATCTTTGAGATCCAAGATTGGATAGCTTAGGCAAACATCTACTGTGGTTTTGATCCACCCTCTCCACTTCTTGTTGCTACTGCTCTCTCCATCTCCCACTAGTCATGCATATAGTATTCACAAACCACTTCCCCCTTGCTGCCGACACCATCCTGCTATAGCGCATTCAAGTCTGCATCTGTATTTTCATCACACAAACATATACACAAATCACACAAAGAGATTAGTGATGAAAATAAACAGAGTAATATGAAGCCTACTTTACCAACTGAAAGTAGAAAAATATTTAAAACTTTTAATGTAGGCGATCATGTGATGGTTCAGATTTATCCGAGACAGTTTTCTTCGGGCACTGTTACGATGTTGCATGTTTGTAGTGCGGGCCTTTCAAGATCTTAAATAAACTGAATTGCAATACTTATGTTATACATCTTTCTAAGATTATGACATTAGTTGTACCTTCAATGTTAATGATCTTGTGAATTACTGGGATTTTGATTATAGCCCCTTGATTGTTGAACCTTTCCCTAAGCCATTCTCTGAGAGACCCTCATTTACCCCTCCCAGATAAACAACATCCCATTACAGCAGAGAAAGTTGATAAAATTTTAGAAGAAGAAACTATCACCACCAAAACTGGTGGAACTCACGGGTACTTGAACTACTGTAAAAAAAAAGCAATGACTGTTGATTCACAGCTAAATCGAGGTGATTTTACAACAAATAGATCCACTGGGAGACCTAATCCATCTAAACTCGACTCGAGTTTTCTCCCACCCGGAGAGAATGATTGCAGACATCTATTCGGGATGAAAAAGCCAAGAGACAGATCTAAGAAGTCTCAGTCCAAGTTGAAGTAGTAGTAAAAAAATTTATTTTTCTCTTTCTTTATTTTTATTTTTTTGGTTTCTTTATTTTGGTATTTTAGTTTCTAAAATTGGATGTAATTCTTTTTAGATTAGGAGTTTGAGTTGGATCCAATTTTTATAAAAGCCTATATAAAGGCCATATTATATCAACAATTATCAATGAAGAATTTTGATAAAATTTTGTATGAGATTTGTTATTACCTCAATTATGTTTAGGCTTAGAATCCTAATCTCTATCTAATTCCCTAAAGTAAACCCTAATCCCATCTCTCTCTTCCCCTCTTCCTCCTCTCACTCAAGCACTACAAGTCGCCAAATCTGTTCCCCCTCTTTTTGTCTCTTCTTCTACAAACATCAACACTCAATCACAAAAGCCAACACATAGATTACAACACCCTCTCCCATTCTCTTCCCTCTGTAAAAATCAACAGCACGCTCAAGGCTTTCCTTCATAAACATCACCACCCCAACAACCTGCAAACCATAACTATCATTACATCATCTTCTTTGTTTTTTCCCATCGAACTCGACACCGCCGCCTCGTCTCATCATCTTCGACCGCCGACGAACTTCCCTCCCTTCATGGAGAGGCTGCATCATCTACGAGCTCGACCATTGCTCGTCCTCGCTTCCCTTTTCCATTGCCTGCAAATAAACAACAACAAAGAAGAAGAAGGGGTAAAAAGTGAATTCGGGTTTTCAAAGGCAATTTGACCCGTACCCGAACTCACAATAGAAGAAAGATTCATTTGGGTTTAAGTGGAGAAACCCGCAAGAAGCCAACCCGAACCTAATAACAAAGAAGTGGGTTTAAGTTACAAATTCGGGTGCTACAATAATCCAACCCAAACCCGCGTGATCAGTAACAGGTTCAGACGGAGAAACAAACTTGTTATTGTAACGGGTTGATTTTGGACCGTAACTCTAGCATCAGGGCTCAGATTTCAGCGATCTTGGTACTGTTACGATCGTGACGACGAGAGCTGCACACCGCATCCACTCCAGATCGCTGAGGTCTCTCTGATCCTCAGGAGGTAATTTTCTTTAACACGATTCATTTATTTGCGAGTTGATACTGCCTCTATTATTTTATCAATTTACTCCACTGCAACCAAATAGTGAGGCTGTGAGAATTCTGCTTGCTTTATGCTTGCCGATCATATGTATTGACTATACAATCTTTGCCATCATAGCAGAGTAATTGCATTAGTTTATTTTAAATTAAGATCCGTGCAACTGTTATTGCGCATCTTGTTAAACCCATCAGCTGCATTATTTGTTTTAACTGTTTTCCTACCCAAGATCATTTTGAAATCACCTAGAGTGGGGGGGTGAATAGGTGACTAGCTAATCTAAGGGTGAAATAATGTGGAATAAAAACTATTTATGCAAACTATAAATTCTTAAGCTAAACACACAAGGTACAACCTAAGAGTATAGCCGAATTCCCCGTGAAGGGCTCTGGACTAACTCCTCAAGATTCCTCTAGATAAGAGTTGAGGTGCCACTTTGGCTCTCTTGGTTGAATACAAGTGTGTGAGCAAACAATCCCCAAATAATCAATAGAGCACAAATATATCAAGCATATAAAGATGAAAGCAATTTAAGCATGCAAGATATAAACACAAGTGAGAGATAGAGAGAGAGCAATCACAAACACGGGAGATTTATTTCGAGGTTCGAGCACTCTTGCTCTACGTCCCCGCCTTCAACACTATGAAGGATTTTCACTAAAAACAATTCCACCGGATCACTCGGTGCCGCAACACCTACAAGAGAGCTCACGCTAGAACTCCTTGGACTCACTAGTCCCCTTACTTGCTCCCGCAAGAGCAAACACACGCAAACAAGCTTGCTGAGGCCGCACCTCTACACTGAGTTCTCACTAGAACCCGAAGCAACGCGAA
>JAVJIF010024872.1:0-77754 GCA_038442645.1 Agave tequilana | reverse complement strand
GCCAATGGTGTACTTATAAAATTTGTATCATCGTTGATGTTGAATTTTTGAAGTATCTTCTTCAAATACTCCTTTTGCGTCAAGCTAACCTTGCCACATTTCTGTTCTCACTCAATTCCATGCCTAGCACCTTCTTTTCTTCACCCAGATCATTCATCTCAAATTCAGAAGACAAGTCTTTCTTCATTTATCAATTACATATCTGCTCTTGGAAGCGATGCGCATATCGCCACATACAACAGTAGACATATGTATTCTCCACCTGATACCTTATTGTAATACCACATGGGTCATAATGGCTTCATGTGTACTTCTTGCCTCTTATGAAACTGTCGAAACACTTGTACCAGCCTTGGTGATTGCTTTAATACATAAAGCGATTTCTTCAGCTTGCATACCATATTCTCCTTTCCATCAGTTTTGAATCTAGTCGGCCGAGACATGTAGATCTCCTCTTCAAGATCGCCATGAAGAAAGGTGGTCTTCATATCGAACTGATCAAGTTCCAACACGTACCGTGCCAGCAGCGCCAGTAAATCTGAATAGACGAGTGCTTTACAACGGGTGAGAATACCTCGTTATAGTCTATGCTTTCTCACTGTGCATAGCCTTTAACTACCAACCTGGCTTTGTAGCATATAGTATCACCATCTGGAGATCCTCATTACATTGCAAATATCCACTTACAGCCTATCACTTTCTTTCCCTTGGGTAACTCTGACAGTTCCCACGTGTCGTTCTTGTGTAGAAAACTCATCTCTTTCATCATGACATCCTTCCACATCTTGGACTCCGAACTAATTTCAGCTTTCCTATAAGTAGACGGGATTGCCTCCTCAATGACTGGGAGAGCATAGGTCGTGATCATATTAGTAGTGAGCCAATTGGCTTACATAGATTTCTCCAGGTTCTTTCAATTGCAATGGATTCTTGGACATCATCTGTAGCCTATCCTTAATCCTCATCATCATCAGCATCCTGTTCGGATACCTGATCACCACCATGCATCACTGAGGGTATAACCTCAAATGAGACTAATTTGTTTAGAGATGGTGAAGTAGCATCACTCTCCACCTGCTACAATATCATGTCAATCTTCTGACCCTTTACCTGCTAAGAATCTGTAGGCTTCATAATTGAAGCCTTGCCAAAAGTGACGTCTCTACTCAAGATAAATTTTCTGTCCTTCAGATCCCAACTTTTTATCATTTTACTTCTTTCTTGAATCCTACGAACACACCTTTTCTCGCCCTTGGGTCCAGCTTGTCTTTCTTGACATGATAGTAGGCCGGATATCCAAAGATCCCCGTAGTGAATCATAATCCTGAGCCACTTTTTTTGACCAGGCCTCTAGAGGAGTTTTATGATCGTTCACTAATATTGCAATTTATTGTCATATTTTTCACATTTATTTTATAATAAACTCTGCTATTTAATTCTCTTTTTGTTTAATGGTGTGCAGACCTAGATTAGTAGAGAAAGAGAGGAAATAAGCCCAAAATCCCATTTAATTCGGATATTAAATGGATTTAATTCATAATTGAAGATTGAGACAAATATTCCAAAAGATCGAGAGGGATGAGGGCAATTCTACTAAAGAATATTGGATAACGAGAAAATAGGAAGTAGGGGCGCAAAATGCTCCCTAGATGAGACCAGATTGTCGCGGATCCGCGGCCATAGCCACGTTTCTACTGCAATTCTATCTCTACTGGAGAAGCAATTCTCCTTTATATTCACATGTCTCCTCTACTCTCATTCCTCCTATAAATACCACCAGTTTAGAAGGCAAATGACAGAATGTTAGGCTAGGGTTTTGATTCTAGTTTAGTATAATTTTTTCTTTTTGTAATGTATTTTTTTGTTTCTTTCATAGCTAAGATTTGAGAGATTCATGACAGTAAGAAAGGAAGAATTGTATTGAGAGTGACACCGATGTAATCTTACTCCTCTCTTTGTCATTTATCGATTTAATCAAAGCTTGTTTTATGTTATTCTTTTCCTTATTTTGCTTTTTAAACTACTTTACTCTAAGGTGACTTGTAATCCATATGAATCCGAAAGCCTCGAATATGGATGGATCCCTATTTTCAATAAGTGTAAGTTCTGTATCACTTAATTGTTTTTTTATAGTTTTAATGATATAGTGTAGATTGATTTGGAGTGAGGAAGATCTTATGTGCCATACGGTGATCGCCTTCAAACCAAAATAAGTCGTCGCTACGGATTCAAAGTAAAGCAAGCGCCAAAGATGTAAGTACACTTTTATGTTCTTTCATTCTTTTTATTTTCTTCTTTTAAAAATGACTTCAAAAACACCGACTCTTTCTTCCTCTATTTCTTCTATTTCCTTTCTACTCTTCTTCTAAATTAACATAGTTTTATTTTATTTTTCAAAACAATGAAGAAATAGTTTAACCAGTTTTAGTAACTTAAATAAGAATATTGAAACGCTTTTATCACATTTCTTTCTTGTGGATCATGACCCACTTAGCCACTTTGCTACAGTGGTAGTATTGATGAACCATAACACAATTTTATTCTATCATTTCTAAATTTTATTTTTTCTGTGCAGGTTTCACCTCGATCAAATTTTGGCGTCATTATCAGAGAGGGGTGGTATTTTCTTTTTAATTTACTAACGGTTAATTTTTCTTCTCTGTTTTTGTGCAGGGGCTGATTAGGAAACAAATAGCTATAGAATACATATAGTATACCTAAGCCTCTGCTCTAGAAAGCAGATCTCATGGAATCTCTTTCTTATCGCGAAAGTGTGACAAAAGCCGCGTTTGCGCGACAGAAAAGAAGGACTACAATCTTCTTTCTTGCAGGGTGCTTGAATTGGAAAGATATAGATTTTACAGTATTTAATCTTTTTGATTAACTTACTATGCACACTTTTCTAAACTCAACAGTAACTTGGTTGTTTGTAAAAGATAAAGATGGTTAGACTTTGCATATAGTCATTTATTTAATTCGTTTACATTTTCATTACTGTTGAGGAGTGCTCGAGCAAAAGTATGTGTGCATTGCATGTAGCATAGGAAACACGCTTGTATGAAATATTGCTTGAGTGTTACTTTTTGCTGAATATTTGTACACTTGCACTAAAATAATTAAGGGAGTCATTATCCTTCCTTAACCCAAAATCATCTCCGCATTTACTAACTAGCCTAAATAAAAACTGAGTAGATGTTGGTCCTAGGGATATCTCGGACTCAATAGGAGACTGACCTCGGGAGAATGTTGTTAGACTTTGAATTTGATCAAATTGGTATTTAAGGTTAGAGATTAAGAGGTAAGATCCTAAAAAACTAGTAGTTTGGAGTAATTAAGGCTCGTTGCTCTGCACGGAGACCTCCCACTGAGTTTTACCTCTACCTGGCTAATTAACCTATGATCAGACTGCTGCAATTACCTTTCTTAGACAGTCAATCAGTTAGGAGTCATCTAGGTCTAAGGTCTATTCTAATATAGGTAGATGTTCTTTCTTTTTGTTTGATAATTTGTTTGTTTTTCTTTGTTTTTCTTTGTTTTCTTGTCATTTTATGTGAAATGGATTATAACCATAATTTTTCTACTTTAATAATAATCTATATTTCACCCTGACCTTTTTTGACTTGGATTCACCAACCCCATATTTCATAACTTTAACCAACCAAATATACTGGATTGGTTTTATCTGACTCAACATACTCCCCAATCTCAGTATTATGAACAAGATTGGAACAACCATCTCAACTCTTCATTGAGTCAGTTGGGATACAACTCCCCCGAATCTATGGTCAACCACGTTTCTAACATTCAGCTCATATACTCTATTTCAAGATCAACCGATTGAACAAAAATCTGAATTAGAAAGAGTATAGAAGCATTGAATGAGTTCAAGTGACAATTCCATAATATGATGGACTCACAATTTCCTAAAAACTTTCAAATCCAATATCCATACTCTATTTTTCAAGTCCCACCACAATAAGAAGAAGAACCAATTGACTTAAAAATGGTAAAGAAACCTTGATTCAATACCAAAATGATTTCAACCAATCTATCAATAGAGCAGAGTTATATCAGTTATGCAACCCAAGGATTGATAGGAATGAGGAAACTCTACCTAATACATTTTTGACCATTCTAGATTTTCCTAACTATTGACAAAACCCAAGAATCATGGTGTCTTGGAAGTCATAACCAAGATTCAATTTCATCACATTATCTTGAACTTGACCAATACAAATCCTTAAAATAAATTGGCAAGTTTTCATTTTAATGAGATTGAACTTGAACATAAATGTGACCTCGATCTTCAATGCAGTGATTTAGTTTCAAATTTCAAATCTAGGTTGACTCTAGTATCTTACCCGATTTGGACCACCTTCCCAAGCCAACATTGATTCTCGTGCCTATAAATCTTGAACATGAACCACCAATTTTAGAAGGTTACATTATATTATTAGGAAATGAATGTGAATTGTCACTCTTTGAGTTGGACCAACTTTTGAACCATACCGATTCTCGAACCTAGACTTGATTAAATCAATTTCATGAGTCTGTATTGGTTCTCGAACCTTCAACTCATGAATCCAAATCAATCGTTTCTACTAATCACATTCCTTGGTTGAACCAATGTTGAACATTATGATTCCAAGATGATTTTTCAAGATTAGTCATTTAACCTGGATGATTTTCATAATAAGATCTTGCATGATCCTATTCAACTTGGGGATAATAGTGGGTTCCTTCGAACACCACATTCATTAGATTAAGCAGCAACGCTTGCACCAATCAGACTGCCACCGAAACCACCACCTTGAGGTAACTTTTTTTCTTCCCTTTCGCTTTTGTCATGCATATATGCATTCATTCATACATTGAGGATAATGCATGAGATAGGTGTGAGGGAGGGTTTCACTAACATAGATTTTCTTTTCTTTCTTTTTTGTATATATTAAAAAGATTCTTCTCTTTTAAAAACTTTTTGATGTGGGAAACAATATTTTGACCTTTTTTGTAAGAATTTAAGTTAATTTTAAGGAATAGGAGCATCATAATTAGAGTTCCTTTATACTGAGTGAAATACGATTATTTGTTTGATTTCTAGGTTCAGAAAGAAAAATTAAAAAAGTAATTTGGTCTTGATTTTTACTTGATGAAATATGCATTCTTTATACACTTACACACTTTGAATTCAAAAACAAAGATTCTTTATAACTTCAAATATATATATAATATAATATATATATGTATCAAAAATTCATTTATTAAGCTGGGTATTTGTGCCTCATAAAGCATAAGTATTCACGCCTAAAAGTGGTTAACATCACCAATTAAAACCCTTAATTTTGTGACCTTATTTGCTTGATTCCTTAAAGTCCTTGACGTGTTTTCTCACCGATACCCTAAGACTGTCCGGCTTGAGAGTCACCGACCTAAGGCTCGTTACATGGGCAAATTAGAAAGCCTAATAGAATTAAAGGATATCACCGCCATAAAGTGTAAAATAAGACATAAGAGTTAGAGTTGAAGAATCCTTAGTCAAAACATTCACGATCACAAAGGTGCATATGATTTATGAAAAACTAAAAGACTAGATGAGAAATACAGTTTTTATCCTTATCTTGATTGATAAAAAGTTCTTGCATGGACCCTAAGTTTAGAAATGAATAGTTTGGTAATCCTATGACTTATAGATTACTTGGCTTTTCCAAAACTACTTAAAAAAGTATCTCTCTTTCAAAATGCGTTTTAAAAAATACGAACGCTTTGTTTTCTTTCTTTTATAGATTTTGTGGGTGTAATTCACTAAAAACCCTCACTAGACAAAACTCGTCCTTTTAGGGTAACCTAGAAGTTTGACGGCTTGTTGCACGTGCTAAGTGCAACCGCGATTTCTATGAAAATGAGTTAGATTAGGTTACTGTTTTTATTTTTTATTTTGCTCGAGGATGAGCAAAAGATAGGTGTGGGGGTATGATTCTCGTTCACTAATATTGCATATTTATTGTCACATTTTATATATTTATTTTATAATAAACTTTGATATTTAATTCTCATTTCGTTTAATGGTGTGCAGGCCTTGATTAGTGAAGAAGGAGAGAAAATGAGCCCAAAAACCCATTTAAGTCAGATATAAAACATATTTAATTTATAATTAAATATTGGGACAAATATTCTAAATGATTCAAAGGGATAAGAGCAATTCTACCAATGAATATTGGATAATGAGAAGATAGCATCAAATGCTTCCCCAGAAGAGACCAGATTGTCGCGGATCCGCGGCCATAGCTACATTTCCGCTGTAATTCTATCTCATTGGGGAAGTGATTCTTCCCTATCCTCACCCTTTCCTCTATTCTTTATTCTCCTAGAAATACCACTAGTTCAGAAGCCAAATGGGGCAGAGAGTTAGGCTACGATTTTAGTATATATTATTTATTCTAGTTTAGTATAGATTTTCTTTTTCTTTTTGTAATGTAATTTTTTGTTTCTTTCATAGCTAAGATTAGAGAGAGATCATGAGAGAAAGAGAGGAAGAATTGTATTGAGAGTAAAACCGATGTAATCTTACTCTTTTCTTTTATCGTTTCTCGATTTAATCAAATCTTGTTTTATGTTATTCTTTTCCTTGTTTTGTTTTTTAAACTACTTTACTCTGAGGTGACTTGTAGTCCATATGAATTTGATGGCCTCGAATATGCCTTGCCCTTGCAAGTGCTACTGATGGCTTATGATGATGAATCCCTACTTTCAAAAAGTGTAAGTTCTGTATCACTTCATACTTGATTTTCCTAGTTTTGATGATGTAATATAAATTGATTTGGGGTGAGGAAGATCCCATGCGGTGATCGCCTTCATGCCAAGGTAAGTCGTCGCTATGGATCCAAGGTAAAGTAAGCGCCAAAGAGGTAAATACATATGTTCTTTTTTTCCTTTTATTTTCTTCTTTTAAGAACAACTTCAAAACACAACTCTTTCTTCCTCTATTTCTTATATTTTCTTTTTAATTTTTTTTCCTAACTTAACATGGTTTTTTACTTAACATGGTTTTTTCTTTTCAAAACAGAAGAAATATTTTAACCGGTTTTAGTAACTTAAATAAGAAAACTGAAATGCTTCTATCGCATTCCCTCCTTATGGATCACGATCCGCTTAGCCCTACAGCGGTAGGATTGAGGAACCACAACATAATTTTATTCTGTCATTTCTAAACTTTGTTTTTTCTTCAGGTTTCATCTCGATCATTTTACCTCTTATTGTAGACGAAGGCAATCTATTGACGAGATGGCAAGCATATGCTAATGCTTCAGCCTAAAAAGATTTTGATATACCAGTGTTGGATAATATTCACCGAACTTTCACTAGCAATGTCATGTTCATTCTTTCAGCCACCCCATTTTGTTGCAGTGTTTCTGTAACTGTGAAGTACTTTTCTATTATCTCATCACGGCATAGTTGTAGGAAAGGATCGCTGTATACTCTCCTCCATTATCTGAATGAAGTACCTTGATTTTCCTTCTCGTACTCTTCTCCGTGTTCTTCTTCCACTCCACAAATAACTCCAGGACTCCCCCTTTGTGCTTTATGGTATATACCCAATATCGCTAAGAGTAATAATCTATAAAAGACATAAAGTAGTGGTTACCTCTAATAGATACCGTCTTGGTAGATCCCCAGACATCTGTGTGAATATAATTCAGAATCCCCTCAGTGTAATGAGTCGTGGTGTCGAATCTCACCTTGGTCTTATTTTTGATGACACAATGTTCATAAAATTTCAATTTGTAGGTACTGACACCTTTCAATAAACCTTGCTTTGCAAGAGTTTGCAAAGACTTTTCTCCTGTATGTTCGAGCCTCATATGCCAAAGTTAAGTGTAATCATTGTTTGAATTCATCAGAAGATGACTCACAGATTTCACCGATGATTGACTATTTCCCTCTATCTCCTCAATAGATTCCTCAAAATAGTGCGGAAAATGATTAGTGAAAACAAATTCAAATAGAAAAGATTAGATCTTTACCTCTAACCGAAACTGTAGACAGTCTCTTAAGCAATTTGCTCCACCCGAATGAAAAACTCCCCGTCGAATCCGGAAGCTCTGATACCACTTGTTGGAATTTCAATATTAGAGAACAACAACACCAAAAAATAGTCACCAATTGTACGAACAAGCAAACAGAATAAAGAAAGCGAGAATACACGAATTTAACAAGGTCAGCAATTCCTACGTCCTCGAGACAAAAGGGGGAGAGATCTTATTAAATCAATCAAGTATAAGATACAATAGCAGAAAATACCCCATCTTTGTATAAGCATTGAGTCCCTAAAGAAAAGGAAATTAAAAACTCTGAATTTGAATCAGAAACAAATTCAGAAACCATCTCGGATTTGTCCAGAAGCAAAACGCTGTCAACAGCCCAATGGGACTATTGATAGCAAATGCAAACTCTGACAAATCTCAACTTTCTGTAAAATGCTATCAATAGCGCAAGTGGGTTGCTGTCAACTGCGCGTTTCACCTGCAGACATGTATCAGTGTCTGTCTTGTCGATAACTCAAGAAGACTGTTGACAGCCCTATTCTTTCTTCCATACTTTGTTAAAAAACTCTATCCTCAATCTTTTTTACTCCTTTCTCCCCACAATCTTAGAGAAGTGTCTCTAGGTAGTAGAGTTGGCTAGTTGGTGACCGAACCACCATAAATGATGTGTCGGCCCTCCATTGCTCTATATCTCTTAATCTCCCTCTCTTTACTTGCTTTATTGCTATTACTTTGATATTGGTCTATTTATTGTTGTAGCTACATTGTTTCGTGCAATCAAAATTGAGTATTAGTTTTTCCTTTTTTCACTTCATTCACCCCCTCTGGGGTTGCCACATTTATTTTCAATTGGTATTAGAGCATTGGTAACTTAATTTATAGGGTGAATATTCTAGAGTGATCCATCAACAACAACAACTAAGCCATTTGTCCCAAGTATTTGGGGTAGGCTACATGAACCAAAAGAGAATTACGCCAGATCAGACATATGGATCAGCTTTCTCCACTCATTCCTATCAAGCAATATGCCTTCACTAAGACCTTTAGCCTCTATATCTTGTCGTATAACCTCCATCCATGTTTTCTTCGGTCTCCCCTGCGCTCTTTTAACTTGCCCTAATTTAATACGCTCTACTCGTCAGACTGGCGCATCTGTAGGTTTACGATGCACATGATCAAACCATCATAGGCGGTTTTCTCTCATCTTCTCTTCTATAGAGGCTACACCTATCTTAGTGCGAATATCCTCATTTCTAACCTTATCTCTTTTTGTGTTATCACACATCCAATGAAGCATGGGCATCTCTGCTACACTCATCTTCTGGGCACGATATCTTTTTATAGCCCAATATTCTGTGCCATATAACAAAGCTGGCCTAATAGCAGTCCGACAAAACTATTCCTTCAGCCATAACGGAATGTTGCGATCACATAAAACTCCTGTTGCGCTCCTCCATTTCAACTAGCCGGCTTGGATCCTATGGTTGACCTTACTATTGATCTCTCCATCCGTTTAGATAATAGAACTCAAATACTTAAAATGACTGCTTATCGGTACTTCTTTTTCATCTAGTCTCACAATACTATAATCTCAGATTCCCTGTTTACTAAATTTATACTCCATATGCTCTGTTTTGGCCCTACTTAATCTAAAACCTAGAGATTCTAGAGCTTAGCTCCATAGCTCCAATTGGCATTTCTCCAGCTCTCGTCTCATCGACTAGGATAATATCATCAGTAAATAGCATACACCATAGTATCTCATTTTGAATAGCTCTAGTAAGCTCATCCATCACTATGGCAAATAAGAATGGACTCAATGCAAATCCTTGATGCAATCCAATTGTGATAAAAAAATCACTTGTTATGCCTCCATAAGTTCTGACATTTGCATCTATTCCATCGTACATGTTCTTGATTATGTCAATATATTTGATGGGGACTTTCTTTTTCATCAATGTTCACCATAATACCTCCCTTAGCACTTTATCATAAACTTTTCTAAATCAATAAAGACCATATGCAAATTTCTCTTCCTCTCTCGAATCGCTCTATAAGTTGACAAAGCAAATGAATAGCCTCTGTCATCGATCGCCCCGGCATGAACCCAAACTGCTTCTCTGATATTTTAACATTCTGTCTTAACCTGTGTTCAATTATTCTTTCCCAAAGCTTTATGGTGTGACACATGAGTTTTATTCCACGATAGTTTGAACAACTCTGGATATCTTCTTATAGAGGGTATTAAGGTACTTTTCCTCCACTCATTTGGTATCTTTTTAGTTAGCAGATCTTGTTAAAGAGGTTTGTTAGCCATCTCACGCCCACCTCTCCTAAGCATCTCCATACCTCAATAGGAATTCCATCCGGGCCAACAGCTTTCCTTGACTTCATCCTCTTCAAGACCTCTTTAATTTCAGATTCGCTAATTCTCGCATATAATTACAGTTCATACCCTGACACTGAATGGTAAGATCATCCAAATATTGAGTAGAACTACCATTGAATAATTTGTCAAAATGCTCTCTTCATCTTTCTTTAATTTTTTTAGCTTGAACTAAAACCTTCTGATCCTCATCTTTGACACACCTCACAGTACATAAGTCTCTAGTTTTTCTCTCCCCTTATTCGAGCAATTCTATATATATATCCTTTTCAACCTCTTTGGTGTCTAACTTCTCATACACTTCTTTATACACTTTAGCTTTTACATTCTGAATAGCTTTCTTAGCCTCCTTCTTAGCTAGCTTTATCTCTCAAAACTCAGTCCATCATAATTTTTCTTCAAATCTCTGTAAGAGTCTCGTTTGATCTTAATGACAACTTTTACCTCTTCATTCCACCTGATATGTCCTTATATGGTGGAGCACCACCCTGTGACTCACCAAGTACATCTTTAGCAACTCTTTTATGCAGCTAGTAATTTTATTTCATGTTGTATTGGAATTATCTTGGGCTTTTCAATCTGCTTCATGTACTACTTGATCTATAAAAACTCCTTGGTTACCTTCTTTTAGCCGCCACCACTTAATCTTAGAATCTAACTTACATTTAATATTTCTAAATCTCTTTCTAATCTGGACATCTAAAATTAAGAGTCTATGTTGGGTTGCTACGCTCTCACCCGGTACTACCTTATAATCCATACAACCTCTATCTACTAGAATGATGCATAACAATCTATATGAGTGATAAGCTACTGGAGGGACGCTCAAACCTTAGACCACTTTTGTTTAATGGAAGAAATTATGCTTATTGGAGGGTGTGTATGAGAATCCAAATATAATCTATAGTTAAAAAAATATGGGTATGATTGAGGAAGGATATGGACCCTAACTAAAGGGGTTGATGGCGCCAAAAAAGTCAAACAAATCTGAGGGACTACCTTGTTTTTACAAAGTTATGATATAACTTGCGCAAAAAAATTAAGAGACCACCTTGAAGTTGCCCATGAGAGCACAAATTAAGTGAAGAAGAGTAAAATTAATATGCTTGTCATAGTTTTTTAGATGTTCTCCATGAAACCTAATGAGGTTATTGATGAAATTTTCAATAGGTTAAGGGAATCACAAATGAGCTCAAGCACTTGCGAAGGATGTGATAGACGTCAAGATGAACAATAAAATCTTAAGGTCACTCTCCTAGCAATGGAGTCATTAAGAGGATGGTTGATTCATTGATAGTCACTTGTTCTTGATTAGAGTCGTCAAAATTCATCTTTTTCAATGCTTCTAGTAATGTACCTATCTCATCATCATCTTTTTTGTATCCATAAGATTAGTCTCTTTGAAAACAAAATGAATAGATTCTTCAAGAATCATTATACGCTTATTGAAAAAACATTACAAGCATTATTAGATGTAGAATATCCAAGAAAAATATTATCATTCAAATTTAAATCAATTTTTCTCTAGTTATTCTTATTATTCAAAATAAAACATTTGCATCCAAAACCACAGAAATATGAACCATTTGGAGATTTTTGATAATAGAATTGATAGAGAGTTTTCTTTAAAATCAGACGGATCAAAACATGATTCAAAATATGACATGTCGTATTGACAACTTCACCCCAACATATTTTGACAAATCACAAGAACTCAATAAAGTGTGCGTCATCTCTTGCATTGTACTATTCTTCCGTTTGACAACATGTGTTGAGAATATGTTCTCAATGTCATGCTCATCACAAAATATTTCAAATTTTCATTTTCAAATACATAACAAGATCACTTCTAATCTTTACAGTATAGTGACTAAATTCTCTTTGAACATGTTTGCAAAAATTTCAAAACAAATCAAATTCATTACTTTTTTGTGTCTAAAATAAAGCCAAAGTAAATCGACAACATTGATGGAAAATGAAGGAGTTCTTCTAAAAATAACTCCTACGGCAAAGAGAACTACCACCAATTGAACCATCACTTCGAGAAGCGATCTTCAAGATATGAGAAGGATGAGAAAAAGGAAGAAGATGAAAAGTGAGAGATCTTGAATCATAATAGGTGTTTTGCTGCAAAATAAGAAACTGAAGAATTAGACTTTGGTGGTAACACTGATCTAGAAGGTCTCATCAAAGAGGGAGATCTAAGTCTAAGTAGTTTCATTAGCTTTAAGGCAAGCAAATTCATGAATTATTTCAACCTCGATAAAGTCCGTCTTGGGAGGTATGTGGATTTTGATTCTCTTCAATCATACAGTAATGGAGACATGTTTGCCAATATGGGACTTTTTTGTTCTTGAAAGAAAAAATCTCTTGGTATCTTGATCTCGTGGGAAAGTTCTATGCAAACATGTAATGGAGTAGAAGAAAATTTGAAATTTATTGTATAATTGATGGAACCAAATTTGTTCTCACCCCTAGCTTAATTGAGAAAGTTATCATCTTCCAAATAGAGGGGTAGAATTCTTTAGTAGTTCGTTTGATGAACTTGACTAGGATGTAGATGAGGCAAGGAAACTTTTACTTTGCAAAAGGTATGACCCATGTATAGACATGAACACAAAGTTAAATGCTTTTTTATTGACATTACAATGTAGAATTCTGGGTAAAATCATCATGAATAGAGTTTTGCCTTAAAGCCACTTTAATGTGGTGAAGAGTGATAGCATATTTCTCCTATATGCTCTTAAGAAAAAAAGTGAATCTTACAAGTGCTTTTATGCGAAATTTGATGGGAGATAGGAGAAACATTGGTTATGGGATAGTGCTGACAAAGGTGCTTAAGAAAGTAAAAACTGACTTCAAGTCAAAAGCCCCGGGAAAGTGCAAGGGAGATTTCAACAAAAGTACTTTGAAGAGGATGAAGCTTCCATTGGTTCTTCTGATTGATAAGTTGTTATGGGAGGAACTGTTGAGGAACAACTCAAGAGAGAAGAATATGAGTATTCTTACTCGGCAACATTTCAGAAGAAGAGAAGAATTGATACTGCAATGAGAAAGATATCTGAAGAAGAGTTAGAAAGAGAAAGAACTAAGAGAAAATAGAAGAGTGTGGAAGAGAGACTAGTTGAGTTGAACTCTGGTCCGGAGAAGCTCAAGGCTAATGTTGCTTTGCTTATAGAGGAGCACAAAAAGGGAATGAAAGTAGTTATTGACTACTTCAAGACCCTATTTAGTGGGCTGGCTATGCAGGAACCTGCGTTTGGACCTATCAGAACATTGAAATGGACACAGCATATTGACACGCGAAAAATTCTTAAAAATACACATGACATGCGTATCTGACACGCCTGTCGGACATATTTCGATCATGACACAGTTCTATGGTAGAAGTGTCCCTGCTACAGAGCCTATCAGAGGTGTTCACAAGCTACAGCTGCAGTAGTGTAATGATAGGTAGTGAAAAATGCATAATTGTCATCATATTTACCATCACATTTGCACATTTATCATATTATAATGCACATTTATTAATATTTTGTTATTTAATATGTGCAGGCCTCGAATTATTATTTTAATAATAAATAAAGCTTAAAGAGCCCAAAAGCCCAGATCCAAGCCCATGTTTGAAGCCCAGGTGAAAAAGCGCAATTACAAGAAGTCAAAATGCAAATACAAGGGCTAAAAGTTGAAATATCAGAGATAAGGGAAGGATAGACTTCTATCCAACCCTAAACACTTGCAGGATGAGGATAAAAGCCCAAGATAAGAAGGAAATTCGTGGAAAGAAGATTTGAAAAAATCTGGATTAAGGGTAACTTGATTACTAAGTTATCTCGAAAATCCAGATTAAAAGGCCAGTATGCATATTCCAGAAGCATGCGCCCAGACGGACGGACCAGGAGAAGCCACGCGCCAAAGCGCGTGGCCTGACTCCACTGAACTGCCGTAGAAACGCGGCAAAAGCTGCAATTCTGCGGCAGTATGGATGACTCTGACTACCAGATTTCGTCTACAACTTCATCCGGGACTCTATCTTCTTCTGCACTATAAATATCCCTGCAGGCGCAGCAGAAAGGGCATCCAGAGACGTATTAGGGTTTTCTTTAGCCATTTTTCTTTAAATTTCAGCAAGTTGTAATCTTTGTTTCAAGCACGGTGTGGAGAAGAAGGAGCTTTGTAATTGGAGTTTACTCTCGAATAAAGGTTACCTTTTTGCCACTTAATTTCTGTCATTTAATTTTGCATTTACTTTGTGATTTCTTGAGTTTGGTTTGATCTGTGATCTCTCGATTCTCTTTATTTTCTCTCTTTCTTTATTCTTCTCATATAAAAAAAAAAAGAAAAGAAAAATAATAAAAAGATGATGAACTAATCTTTCTTTGTGGTTTGCTGAATTCTTAAGCAACCCTAAGCATGTTTGGAGTTGAACAGATTAATAATACTTTTTAGAAACCCTAGGTTTAAAGTAGATTGCTTGAGGACTAAATGGATAATCAGCTTTCTAATCTAGGTTACACTTTTAAATAATTTCTCACCCTTCATATTTAAGAACTTTGACAGCGTAACTTCAAGGTAATGCTTTTCTTCCGCTGTACTTAGATGTTAAGATGAAATCGTGTTGAATGTTCAAAGGTGCGAACTAGTAAGATTCTAAACTCTTTTATTCTTGCTTGCATCTTCGCTAATAAACCTAGGATTAATTTCACATATATTAAGATGATGTTCAATCTCCTTAACTTGCAATAGGGTTGTGGTAGAAGATCAGTAAAAACCACATCTTTTATATCATATATATCTCTCAAATCTAATCTCTCTTTTCTTACTTAAAGCATACAGGGGAATCGGCCGAAAAGCTTGCATCGCATCCTTCCCTGAGGATCACGACCCGCTTGAGCCCTTGCTACAGCGGATTCGCATTGAGACTAAGAAATCTGAACTCTATTTCTATTCTTTAAAAATTCTCAATCAAATTTTGGCGCCGTTGCCGGGGAAGGAACGGTACGATTTCCTCGTTCTAATCATTCTTTATTCTTTCTGTTGCAGGTACAGAGAACAGAAAACAAAAATAGAGCAGCAGCAAGGACATACAGCAATCCAGTGCCTCTGCCCTCGAAGGCAGAGCACCTGGACCTACTAATTTGCCGCAGAAATGCGGCAAAAGCCGCAGATCTGCGGCAGTAGTAGTGAACTACTAACCTGCTTTTCTGCAGGTTGCTCTGCATTGCAAAATTTGCTTACTGCTGTGATTAAATTTCTCTATTATCACTCTGCAACTGCTAATTAATAACATTAACCCTTTGTTGAAAATAAAAAAAAATTTAGACTCTTGCATTTAGGGCACGTGTCTATTTTAATTCTTTTAATTCTGTTGAAGAGTGCTGGCGACAAGGTACGTTTGCATAGCATATAGATTAGGAAACACTCTTGGTTGTTTACTGCTTTCTTGAGTGATTACTTTTCTACAGCTTTACACGTACACTAATTCATCTTAAGGGCATAACCCATAAGCAAGATAAGGTGGGGATTTCATCACCCTTCCTTGGCCCACAAATCATATCCGTCACACTCACAACCCTAACTTTAAGTAAAATTTGACTAGACGTTGGCCCTAGGTTAACTCGGACTCAATAGGAGATTGACCGAAGGAGGAAAATTGTTCGAAATTAACCCTTGTCAAATCGGTGTCTAGGCAGGGGATTGAGGGCCAAAAGCCCGAAGAACGGTGGTTATTTAATTAAGGAACGTCTCTGACGAAAAACCTCCCACCGGTCTTGCCACCTGCCTGGCCGATTAGCTTGTGGTTAACGTCGACAATAGACCTCCTAAGGACAGTCTAAAGTTAGGAGTCGTCTAGGTCAAGGATTACCCTAGAATAGGATTTTGTTTGTTTTTTCTTTTTTTTGGTTGATTGGGTGAACTTGGTTGCTAATTGTGCATGCCCACTTGGTCGAGAGACCCTCTTACATCCAGGCTAACTAGAACTAGTTCACCACCCGAGCAAAAGCCCGACTCACACATGGCACAACCAATATCACTCCAAGATAGGTTCTATCCTATTAGGACCTCTCTTCCTTCTTGCATCAAGCTTAACGATGAAGGTGTTGACCCATTTGAGCTTAAGCCACAATACATCAACACCCTTCCGAAATTTCATGGACTTGACTCCGAGGATGCATACTTCTTCATAAGGGAATTTGAGGAAGTATGTCTCATGGTGAATATTCCTAAGTTAGGAAAAGATGACATCAAACTTAGGTTTGTCCCCTTTGCTTTGAAGGATTTAGCAAAGAAATGGCTCTACAGTCTAGAGGCCGGTTCAATATCTTCGTGGGATAATTTTGTTAAGGCATTCTTAAAAAAATTTATCCCGTCCACAAGACTGCACTGATTAGGAAGAACATCTTACAGTTTAAGCAAACAGCCAATGAACCTTTTTGGAAGTATTTCGAACGTTTTAAGGACCTCCTTGCCCAATGCCTTCACCATGGGATAGAGAAATGGCGACTTTGCCAAGTTCTATATGATGGATTAGAATATCAAACTAAAACGCTGTTAGAATCCATGTGTCAAGGAGGATTTCTGAAAAGGACGAAACTGAAGGATGGTTATTATATGAAGAATTAGCTGATAATACCATCCAATGGGAACCAACTCCGGAAAAATTTAGGACTAATGACCCTACTTCTTCTAAAGGAGGTATCCATTCCATTGAGACCAACATAGCAACCGATGCTAAGTTAGCTGCTGTAATGCGAAGACTAGAGGCTCTTGAAACTAAAGAACCAGTCTCTGTGAACCAAGTCAGCCCAACATCTTCGGTGGGCTGTACTTATTGTCAAGATATGAACCATGTGTTCGAGGAATGTCCTGTCTTCATCGCGCATCAAAGCTTGCCCGAACATATGAGTGCGGCCTTCACAAGGCCCGCCAACAATTCACCCGCCAACAATCCATATTCACCCACCTACAATCCTGGTTGGAGAAACCATCCCAATTTGTCATGGGGCCAAAGTAACAATGATCAAACTAGGCCCAAATTCTCCAACAATTTCCAAATCCGCCCTATCAAAATCCTCCACCCTCTTTCCAATATTCACAAATGGAATCAAGGCTCTCCAATATGGAAAGAAAGGTGGACACTCTCGTTAAAAGCAATGACACGCTGGCTCAAGTTTTGACTAGGATAGAGATGCAAATGAATCAGCAAGAAAGGCAAAAGGGTACTCTACCTAGTCAACCATTCCCTAACCCTAGGAACTCTAGTCAAGCTCACTTGGCTGAAGAGAATCATATGAGTCAGTGCAATGCGATTCATACATTGCGGTCGGGAAAACAAGTTGATAACCAAGTATCAACACCATCAAGTTCCAAACAAGCATTCAGCTTGCCTGATCCCACTCCATCTCAACTTGATGCCAACAACACAAAAAAAGACAAGTCAGCCAAAAATATGCACAAGCCCATCGCACCTACCCAAATAGGCTTAAAGATAAGCAATGTGCACAAATGGATAAGGTACGCGAGATTTTTAATCAAGTCAAGATTAATATACCTCTTCTTGATGCAATCCAACAAGTCCCTAAGTATGCTAAGTTTATTAAGGACATGTGCACAAAGAAGAGAAAGACTAATGTGCCCAAGAAGGTTTTTCTAGCCACTAACATTAGTGAGCTATTGTCCAACCAGATCCCTGTCAAGTATAAGGACCCTGGCTGCCCCACCATCTCTTGCACAATAGGTCAAACTGCAATTAAGCATGCACTTCTTGATTTGGGAGCAAGTATCAACTTACTCCCTTCTCAGTCTACCAACAACTTGGGTTGGGCGAGCTTAGTCCGACTAAGGTTACAATCCAATTAGCTGACCGATCCGTCAAAATTCCCAAAGGAGAAATTACCGATGTACTCATCCGAGTTGGGGAGTTTATCTACCCAGTAGATTTTGTTGTTCTGGAGACCGAACCTGTATCCACTCTTCGGTCTCAAACTCCCGTTATCCTAGGGCGTCCGTTCCTTGCAACTGCAAATGCGATCATAAATTGTAGGAATGGATCCATGAGGTTGACCTTTGGAAACATGACTAAAGAGGTCAATGTCTTCAACCTGGAAAACCAATCTCGTAAGATAAAAGACCAAACATTTGAGGTGAACTTCATTGAGAACATTTGTGAAAAAGAAAGTGAAAATGAGTCTCTATTTCTTGACAAGTTATTTGAGGATAAGTGCGATTTTAGTGATAAGATGACACATGTTGAGGATTATAATTTTAAAGTTCCCTTTAAAAAATGAAGATTTGATCTAAGTATCTTCAAAGAGCCAAGCACTGAAATATCGCATGAGAATATAGTTCAAGAAACTCCGATTGACTTAACTTTCGAAAGTCTCTTTGAAGAAGAACTCTTGTGTTTAGATACACCGATTAAGGAGATGTTGGTTAATTATTCACTTCCAAGGAAAAGTGTTGATTTAAGTTTTGAGGAGATGTACGGAACTGAGCTAGAATTTCTCGGCAAGGAAGTTCCAACTGAAAGGTGTGATGAATTTTTAAATAATGGAGGTGGACATATGATGAGGAAGAGCCTAAAGAAGATGAAACTGGGGGGAGAGAAAGTTAAAACAAAAATGTTGGTCTCCCCATTGTGCCTTATAAAGAAACCCATTGGAATGATGGGAAACGAGCTAGAGGGATGAATCCTAAGCAGCTCTAGGTGAGAGTGATACATGTGTTGTACATATTATGGTATACTATTATTTTTTGCCTCTCTTTACATTTTTCTTCAAGCATTCATGCATTTCATACATTGAGGACAATGCATGAGATAAGTGTGGGGGAGGGTTTACTAACATAGAAAAGATTAATTAATAAAAAAATTTAAAAAAAACTTATAAAAAGGATAATACATTGACTTATTGAAGAAATCTAAGTTAGTTTTAAGGATTAGGAAAATCATGATTAGGATTTCTAAAAACTTGGTCAAAATAAATAAATTGTTTAAATTTTAGGTATAGGAGGAGAAATTGAATAATTAGTTAGTCTTAATTTTTACCTTAATGAAATGTGCATGCCTAGTACATATCTAGGATTCTAAGACAAAGACCTTGTGCCTCATAAAAATATATATATATATATATATCACCAATTAAGCTGGATACATGTGCCTCAAGAAGCATAAGTATTCACGCCTAAAGGTGAGTTCTAAATAAAAATAAAGTCCTTAGTTTTGTGGCCTAGTTCATTCGAATTTTAGTCCGCGGGGTGTTTTCTCACCTGGTGCCCTAAAGCCGACCGTTTGGGAGCCAACGACTTTAAGTTCGCTACATGGGTGGATTAGAAAGCCTAAGAAAACTGAGAAATATTATACATGTATTAACACATCTATTAGTCAATTAGTTAGGTATGAGGGCCTCAAGAAGCCTTAATACTTATACGAAAGAAAATTAGATGAGTTATACATGCCAAAAAAAAAATTATATTAACACATCTAATAGTTAATTAGTTAGGTATGAGGGCCTCAAGAAGACTTGATACTTACACGAAAGAAAATTAGATGATGTTATAAAAATACTAAAGAGGCATGAGAGTCCAAGTTAAGGAATTCCTAGATTCACAAAGGTGCGTATGACTTTTGGTAACGAAAAAGACTATATTAGAAATTCAATTTTAATCCTTACCTAAAATGAATAACAATTGACTTTATAAAGACTAGGTTTGAAGAATGAATAAAAATGAGGATCCTAAAACTTATAGACTACTTAGTCTCTTCCAATATAAGTCAAATATTTTCCTTTTTATGGATTTTGTGGGTGTAATCCGCTGAAAACCCTCACGAGACAACACTCGTCCTCTAGGGTAACCTAGGGGTTTAACGGCTTGTTGCACACGCTAAGTGCAACCGTGATTCCTACGAAAGTGAGTTAGTTAGATTAGATTTTCTTTTTCTTTTTGATTTTTACTCGAGGACGAGCAAAAAGATAAGTGTGGGGGTGTGATAGGTAGTGAAAAATGCATAATTGTCATCATATTTACCATCACATTTGCACATTTATTCATATTATAATGCACATTTATTAATATTTTGTTATTTAATATTTGCAGGCCTCGAATTATTATTTTAATAATAAATAAAGCTTAAAGAGCCCAAAAGCCCAGATCCAAGCCCATGTTTGAAGCCCAGGTGAAAAAGCGCAATTACAAGAAGTCAAAATGCAAATACAAGGGCTAAAAGTTGCAAATATCAGAGATAAGGGAAGGATAGACTTCTATCCAACCCTAAACACTTGCAGGATGAGGATAAAAGCCCAAGATAAGAAGGAAATTCGTGGAAAGAAGATTTGAAGAAATCTGGATTAAGGATAACTTGATTACTAAGTTATCTCGAAAATCCAGATTAAAAGGCCAGTATGCATATTCCAGAAGCATGCGCCCAGACGGACGGACCAGGAGAAGCCACGCGCCAAAGCGCGTGGCCTGACTCCACTAAACTGCCGCAGAAACGCGGCAAAAGCCGCAATTCTGCGGTAGTATGGATGACTCTGACTACCAGATTTCGTCTACAACTTCATCCGGGACTCTATCTTCTTCTGCACTATAAATATCCCTGCAGGCGCAGCAGAAAGGGCATCCAGAGACGTATTAGGGTTTTCTTTAGCCATTTTTCTTTAAATTTCAGCAAGTTGTAATCTTTATTTCAAGCACGGTGTGGAGAAGAAGGAGCTTTGTAATTGGAGTTTACTCTCGAATAAAGGTTACCTTTTTGCCACTTAATTTCTGTCATTTAATTTTGCATTTACTTTGTGATTTCTTGAGTTTGGTTTGATCTGTGATCTCTCGATTCTCTTTATTTTCTCTCTTTCTTTATTCTTCTCATATATAAAAAAAAGAAAAGAAAAATAATAAAAAGATGATGAACTAATCTTTCTTTCTGGTTTGCTGAATTCTTAAGCAACCCTAAGCATGTTTGGAGTTGAACAGATTAATAATACTTTTTAGAAACCCTAGGTTTAAAGTAGATTGCTTGAGGACTAAATGGATAATCAGCTTTCTAATCTAGGTTACACTTTTAAATAATTTCTCACCCTTCATATTTAAGAACTTTGACAGCGTAACTTCAAGGTAATGCTTTTCTTCCGCTGTACTTAGATGTTAAGATGAAATCGTGTTGAATGTTCAAAGGTGCGAACTAGTAAGATTCTAAACTCTTTTATTCTTACTTGCATCTTCGCTAATAAACCTAGGATTAATTTCACATATATTAAGATGATGTTCAATCTCCTTAACTTGCAATAGGGTTGTGGTAGAAGATCAGTAAAAACCACATCTTTTATATCATATATATCTCTCAAATCTAATCTCTCTTTTCTTACTTAAAGCATACAGGGGAATCGGCCGAAAAGCTTGCATCGCATCCTTCCCTGAGGATCACGACCCGCTTGAGCCCTTGCTACAGCGGATTCGCATTGAGACTAAGAAATCTGAACTCTATTTCTATTCTTTAAAAATTCTCAATCATGTAAGCAAGAGAAACCTAGGGAGGCAAATGAGCAAAGAGATTGTGAGGGAAGAGTTGTTGAGAACCCTCACATGACACAGAAAGGATCCAAAACTGCCAATGGTGGTGTTGGAGTAATAACATCTCCTACTGTGCCCTCTGATCCATTTGGTAAGTATCTTATACCATGGTCTCTACTTCTGACATTTACCCATACTAGATCCGACTTCATTTTGCATATCCATCTCTTTTTGCTGTTGAAATCCAGCTTCTTTACTGGATACACAAATTCCCCAAGTCTCTGATGCTCGAGACCAGGATGTAGATAAGACAAACCTATGACAATTTTTTTGTGATTTTGAATTATTTTGATTTGATGATCGTCTGTAATCTTAATATAATTGTCTCTTTTGACCCATAGTGGTCTTGATATTCATTGTATTGGCTTGTATATTTTACTGTTTACACTATTAATGGATTGTAATAGTTTATTTAGAAGCTAGTTATGCTTTATTTATCTTTTTATCCATGCATGTGGTTGCTTTAGTATTGGTTTGTCTTTCATATCATTTTTTATATTTCATCCCTTCTTGATGATGCCAATGGAGGAGAGAACTTGAGTAATTTGAGTTATTTGGTGATAAATAAGATACTTATATGATATATTCATATTTTTGTAAATGCTTGTACATGTTTTTCACAATTTAGAGTTTTGCAAAGCTTGTTTATGCTATATATGTTGGAATCAATGATTTTAACAATTTTATGAATGTTTATGTGTGGTATGAAATATCTTGACATATTTGTGATGCACACACACATATTTGGTGATATCTTTTTTATGATAGAGATTTTTGAGCTTTACTTATGATATATCTATTATGCACCATTTATCAATACATATATGCAGGGGAGCTTTAATACTCCTCTCTTTTTTATGTGTGATGCATGTATGTAAGGGGAGCCTTGAGATTGACACCCAATTATAGTTCTATGTATCTTAATGAGTTGTCGTCATCAAGAAGAGATTATTACCTCTAATGCATTTTTAGTTTGATGATTATTACTCATTAAACTACTTATGTATTAAAAAAAAATCCTATTGTGGTCTCCTTTTATTTTGATTTTGATCAAAGCACTTAGATGAAGGTTGGATGAATCATAACTCATATTGGAAAATCATAATGGAGGTGGTAACAAAAATCTAGCTCAAGCGATTTAATTTATCAATTCAAATAAATTAGAGCTAGAGTAATGAGCCAAAAATTGCTATATATATTTAAGAATATTATCTGAGGTGAGAAGAACTAAGGTGAGCAGATCTAAGGAAAGAATTTAATTTGACACTAGCTTGTATTTTTATGCTTGTGCATATATATTTCAATTTGAATTCAAGTATGATTTTCGTCAAAGTTTTGTTGAAACGCCCAAAGTCTTTAAATTGTATTTAAAATACTTATTTGGGCTTATACATACTGGTTTTATGCTTATTGGAATTTATACACATTATTTTATATTTTTAAAAGGCCTTTAAATCAAATTTGGTGAGTTTGGGTTTTTTTATTGAACCCTAAAATACGCGGGTCGACCAATGTTGGCTGAAATGTATAGCAACAAACTGGTGACAACGGATCGACCGCAAGCAACTAGTGGTCGACCCAAAGTTGGCTGAGTGTCTTAAGTCCACACAGATCAACTGATACTTCGTTTTTCACTTCGTTCGCTGAGCTTAGTGTTGGCCCAAAGGCCCATCACTCTAGTTTTGATGATGATTAACTCATGTAGTTATAGTACTAATGATCTTGTGGTTAATTAGTCTCAGATTTTTGATCAAGATCTTAGCAGGTGTTTAGCTTCAACAAAGGATTTAAAGTCAAGTTTTGGAGCTAACACGGTTTGATTCAAGAGCCTATGCATCAAAACCTCATCAAGTACTCAAGAAGAGTCTAACTCTTTGGATCAAAGTTTGGACCAAGTCAAGAAGGAAAAGAAAACTTCAAGAGAAGACTTGAGTCTAGGTTTGTTTTTGTTAAGATTTTGTTTTTAGATAAAATGTAAAGGATAGAATAGTTGGTGGATTGCTCAAGTATACCATATACACTCACACACAAGATTTAGATGTGTTTTCATAAAAGAATTTTCATTTTGGTAAAATACAAAAGTGTTTCATTTTGGAAAAATACCGGTTTGGTTTTTGGTATTCAAAGTATACATGTCTTTAACCAAAACCTTTTAAGAGCTTAATTGTCAAAAACATAGATATTTTCATCATTTATGTGTTGTGGATCATATCCATACACTCTATGCTTTAAAAATGTTTATAATATCTTGTTTTTGTATTTGAGGAAGTTTTGGAAAAATCTATTTTGGAAAAATACAGATTTTGTTTTAAGTCAAAATTTCTAAGTTACAAAAATAGTTCAAAATGTTTGTAACATGTTTTGATTTTTACTCAAACATGTTTGTATATCAAAGTATTATACTGAACTTATTTTTGTAGATTTTTAGAGATTTTATGGGATTTTATTTAAGTCAAAAAGCCAAAATTTCAATACCCATAATCCCTGTTTCTGGCATCTGTCGGTTGACCGGGCCGGTCGACCGAACCAGGAGTCGGTCGACCAAGTTAGTCGACCGACGTGCACAGAACGTGCACGGCAGTTTGGCTGGAGGGCCGGTCGACCGAACCGGTCGACCGCCAGAGAGCTCTGCTCTCTAGAAAGCCCTGGTTGACCGGGCTGGTCGACCGGCAGAGAGCTCTGCTCTCTGTTCCAGGCCACGGTCGACCGGGCTGGTCGACCGCTGGCTCAACGGTCAGAAATCTGACCGTTGGCCGGTCGACCGACAGCCGTCCAGGCTGTTGATTTGGCCCCAACGGCTAGTTTTTTCTAGGCCTATAAAATGGGGGTTTCTTGGACTGTTTTAAATAAGATTTTTGGAGAGTTTTAAACCTAGTTTTTTCGATCTATTTCAGAAGTTTTCTCCACTAGTTTAAGAGCAAATATTTTCAATTCAAAAGGAAGTTTATCAAGAGTGTTTTCAAAAGTAATTCTTGAGTTTTTCACCACAACTTCCATCCTTGTTTTTCTCACAAACACTTGAGCTATCCATACCTATCCTATAGGGATCTTTGTGGTGAGAGGATTTTAGGTGATCAAGTGTTTAGATCACCAAAGTTTACGTCTTTGCTTTGAGGAGGCGGACTTGTGTGTTCGCGATTGTTTCGAGTTCTAGTAAGAGCTCTTTGTAGAGGTGCGGCCTCGGCAAGCTTGCGTGCTTGCGGTGTGTAGTTCTTGCGGGAACGAGTGAAGGGACTAGAGAGTCCAAGAGTTCTAGTGGGAACTCCTTGTAGGGTTGCGGCACCGAGTGATCCGGTGGGATCGATTTTAGTGGAAATCCTGCATAGTGTTGAAGGCGGGGACGTAGAGCAAGTGTGCTCAAACCTCGAAACAATTCTCCCGTATTTGCAATTGCTCTCTCTCTATCTCTTACTTGTCTTTATATCTTGCATGCTCATATTGTCTTTATTTTATATGCTTGATATATTTTGTGCTTAATTGTTATATGCTTGGGGATTGCTTGCTAACACTTGTATTTAACCAAGAGAGTCAAAGCGGCACCTCAACTCTTATCCAGAGGAATCTTGAGGAGCTAGTCCATAGCCCTTCACGGGAAATTCGGCTACACTCTTAGGTTATACTTGGTGTGTTTAGCTTAAGAAGTTTTAGTTTGCATAAATAGTTTTAATTCCGCACTAATTGACCATTAGATTAGCTAGTCACCTATTCACCCCCCTCTAAGTGATTTCAATTAGTATCAGAGCCAAGTGCTCTTGATTTGGGTCTTACAACCTAGATTTAAAGATCCTCATTTATAGCTAATCACAATATTTGTACACACACATGGATTTCATGTCACCTCCCACCTTTGACATTCTTAACATCCAAACTTGGAAGGTTAAGATGCCTTTGTATCTCAAAGCCCTAGGCATTCATATTTATTTTGCCACTATTAAAGATTTTTATTGTTTAAATGGCAAAAATATTGAGGCTAATGCAAAGGTCATTCATGCTTTGAAGAGTACCCTAAATGATGAATATTTATATAGGGTTTCTAACATTGATTCGACTTTTGTAGTATGGAACACCATCATCTCCCTTGGCGAACAAGAACAATATTATGCGGGGAGCGACTCGGATGTTGGAAGTGACGCTTCCAACGTATGCTACATGGTCCAAGGGGATAACCCCCTTGAGGTAAACACCGAATCCGAGCTAGAAGAGGATGTTGATATACCATATGATGAACTTGCATCTTTTTGTCAACAACTTCTAGAAAAATATGACATGCTTGAAAAGGATAACAAGAAAATGAAAAATAAATTTGATTGCATGTTAAAAGAAAAAGATTCTTTTCAAATTAAATTTGAAAATATTTCAAAAGAAAATGAATCTTTGAAAAATAAAAATGTTTCCTTGCTTTCTAAATTAAATGATCTTTGTGAAGGAAATACTTCTTTGAAAAATAAAATGTTTTAGTGGAAAAACAAAAGGAAGTTGCTTTGAATGAAAATAACTCTTTAAAAAGAAAAATAGTTGAAAAAGAAAAAGTTAATGTTTCTAAAAAGAAAAAGTTTGTTGATCATGCTTTTCATGCCACAACTATTGATAAAAGTGAAGTTAAATTTTTGAAAAATAAAATAGATTGTTTGAGCTCAACCTTGAGCAAATGTGCATTTAACCATTCTAGATTGGAATCCTTGTTTCAAAAGAAACAAGCTCCACATGTTCATACACATCACCCACGTCATGCATATGCACACTTTGAACATCATGACCACACTCATACACATATGCATCGTAGAGTGTACAAGTGTACACATTGCAGTCGCAAAGGCCATTTAGCAAGATTTTGTTATGATAGAATAAATTCTTTAAATTTTGCTAATAAGAATGTTTGGGTTCCTTACAATGCTAACCCACATGGACCTAAAAGAAAATGGGTACCAAAATCCCCACCTTTTGTATTTGACGTAGGTGCGGGCTCTCACAAAACGTGAGAGAGTTTGTGCCTTGATGGTGGATGCACATGGACTTGATGGACATACATTTGATGCACCGCTATCAAGGAGGTTTGGTGGGACAACCACCATGTTTTGGAGACCTAGAGTTTAGTCTTTAGTTTGGTAACTATTTCTAAACTCCTATTTTATTTACATGCATTTATAATTGATGATTTTTTAGCATGTGTTAGTGTTTGTTAAAATATTCATGTTTTGTATTTTTGCTTCATATGGTAAACACTTGTTTAGATGTAGTTTTTATCAAAACTTGTGTTTATACGTGTACAAGTAGTGAGCAACATTTGATTTATATATGTTTGTACTTCATTGTTCATTTGTACTCACTATATGCACATGTATAGCCTAGGTTTGATGATTTCCTCATTTACACTTGTTTTGCCTATTTACATGTTTTACTTCATGTATATGCTATTTTTGTTCAAAACTAATGAATATACATGTATGCCCCTTGAGTCATTTGCCTTCATGCAATTTATATTATGGACTCTTTTTATATTTGGGATATGTATGCATATTATTAGTTTTGGATAAAAACATACATATACCTAAAAGTTTGTTTTTAGATGAAAAATGAATTTTTATGATTTTCATCTTTATATGATAAAATGATTTTCATATTTGTTTGATTAAATGATATTTGTTTTTGAGCTTCATTGACTATTTTCATGGAAAATGCTAATTACATGATTTTTGTGCACTCACACTTTATTTGTTTATTCATGACTTTGTTTCATGATTATTTTTGAGTCTTATAGATTTCGAGTGTCAATCTTTATGTATTTAGTATGTTTCATGATAGACATATGATTTGGTTTCATGTTTTGAAGGATCTTTAACTAGTTTTTCAAAAATTAATTTAACTAGTTATATTTTCTTCGTTTGATAGTGTTTTTCGCAATAAAAATATTTTCAACCTCCTATTTTTGAAAACCCCTACCAACCCCTTTATGGGCGGACGGATGGGCGAGCGTGCCTTGCATGCCTTATTGAAAATCTTTTATCTTGTGCATGAAAAGGGTAGATTTTTATGTGTTATACACTAATTTCACATCATAGTTTCAATTGGTATCACAATTAACATATTTTGTATACTTATATTTTGTTTTCTATATATGTATGCCTTGAATTTCATATAATATCAATTTCTATTGGTATTTTTATTTTTCATACATATATATGATTTATTTGTGCTTGATTTACAAGATAATTACATGTTTAAAGCACAAAGTATGTTTATGCTAAGCTTGAATTAAATCTTAATTTCAACTGATTTCTCAATTGGTACTTTTTATAAGCTTATGCATTATTTTCAATTGGTATTTTTTAAAGTACAATAAACTTCAATTGGTATCTATTTATTACAATTGGTATCCATATATTTCAATTAGTATCAATATGTTTCAATTTTCAATTGGCTTTAAATTTCATTTGGTATCAATATGTTTTACCTACTTGGTATCAAAACTTATCATGTATTTCTATTGGTATCAAAATTTGATGTAAATTTAAATTGGTATCAAAATATTTTCTTTCATTGGTACCAAAATGTAAAAATGTTTCAATTTCAATTTGGTATCACACATTTCCTATTTCATATGGTATTAAAATTCTTGTGATATATCAAATTAATTTGTTGATTTAAGAAGAATTCAAATTTGTGTTGTTTACAATTCAAAATTTGTATTGTTTAGTTACAATTGGATTTTTAAAAATGTTTTGATATGTTTTAGTTACAATTGGTATTTCAAAAAAAAAAATTTGTTTATTTACAAAGGTATCTCAAAAATGTGTTTTATTACCTTGAGTAAATCTCAAATTTGATTTAAAAATGTTTTGATTTATCTTGCCTATATGCAAGGGGAGCTTAACATCTCTTCTACATATAAATTCATGTTGAGTGTATCTTATATTGAGGAGCTTGGCAACTCTTCTTTATGCGATACACGTGTGTAGGGGGAGCTTCACATCTCCACTTATGCATTGCATATTATGCGTTATGTGAGTTAGGGCTTGTCATCCCTTCTTCATGTAATGCATGTATGTAGGGAAGTTAACTTAGCGTCTTCCTCTTCATGAATGTATATCGCATATATCCTTATTATTGATTTGTTTGATTTCACCACTTTGTTGATTTTTGTTTCTAACAAAAAGGGGGAGAACATTGTTTTGTGTTTACTTTAACCCCTTTGTTGATGATTGACAAAAAGGGGGAGAAAAATTTTGAGTTTATATATGCATATTTGTGTTTTTGCATATATTGAGTTTATGCATCTTGAGTTTTAGAAAATGGAAAGAATATTTTTAAAAAAAGGTTTAAACAAAAAGGGGAGAAAAGTTTTTAGAAAAAGGATTTTGAATTTATGTTTTTCACCTTGTTGATGCATGTTTAGTTGTTTAGTTTTATGTACTTCATTGCCATATCTTATTGCTTATTTGTTATGCATGAGTTAAGGGAGAGCTTCTTTTAAGCTTTACTTTAATCCATGCATATAACTCCATGAGTTTTGTCATCATCAAAAAGGGGAGATTGTTGGCCCAAAGGCCCATCACTCTAGTTTTGATGATGATTAACTCATGTAGTTATAGTACTAATGATCTTGTGTTTAATTAGTCTCAGATTTGTGATCAAGATCTTAGCAGGTGTTTAGCTTCAACAAAGGATTTAAAGTCAAGTTTTGGAGCTAACACGGTTTGATTCAAGAGCCTATGCATCAAGACCTCATCAAGTACTCAAGAGGAGTCTAGCTCTTTGGATCAAAGTTTGGACCAAGTTAAGAAGGAGAAGAAGACTTCAAGAGAAGACTTGAGTCTAGGTTTGTTTTTGTTAAGATTTTATTTTTAGATAAAATGTAAAAGATAGAACAGTTGGTGGATTGCTCAAGTATATCATATACACTCACACACAAGATTTAGATGTGTTTTCATAAAAGAATTTTCATTTTGGTAAAATACAAAAGTGTTTTCATTTTGAAAAAATACCGGTTTGATTTTTGGTATTCAAAGTATACATGTCTTTAACCAAAACCTTTTTAGAGCTTAATTGTCAAAAATATAGATATTTCATCATTTATGTGTAGTGGATCATATCCATACACTCTATGCTTTAAAAGTGTTTATAATATCTTGATTTTGTATTTGAAGAAGTTTTGGAAAAATCTATTTTGGAAAAATACAGATTTTGTTTTAAGCCAAAGTTTCTAAGTTACAAAAATAGTTCAAAATGTTTGTAACATGTTTTGATTTTTACTCAAACATGTTTGTATATCAAAGTATTATACTGAACTTATTTTTGTAGATTTTTAGAGATTTTATGGGATTTTATTTAAGTCAAAAAGCCAAGTTTTCAATACCTATAATCCCTGTTTCTAGCTTCTGTCGGTCGACCGACGTGCACAGACCGTGCACGCCAGTTTGGCTGGAGGGCCGGTCGACCGAACCGGTCGACCGCCAGAGAGCTCTGCTGTCTGGAAAGCCCCAGTCGATCGGGTCGGTAGACCGGCAGAGAGCTCTGCTCTCTGTTCCAGGCCACGATCGACCGGGCCGGTCGACCGCTGGCTCAACAGTCAGAAATCTGACCGTTGGCCGGTCGACCGGGCCGGTCGACCGACAGCCGTCCAGGCTGTTGATTTGGCCCCAACGACTAGTTTTTTTAGGCCTATAAAATGGGGGTTTCTTGGACTGTTTTAAATAAGATTTTTGGAGAGTTTTTAAACCTAGTTTTTCCCATCTATTTCAGAAGTTTTCTCCACTAGTTTGAGAGCAAATATTTTTAATTCAAAAGGAAGTTTATCAAGAGTGTTTTAAAAAGTAATTCTTGAGTTTTTCATCACAACTTCCATCCTTATTTTTCTCACTAACACTTGAGCTATCCATTGCTAAACCTATCCTATAGGGATCTTTGTGGTGAGAGGATTTTAGGTGATCAAGTGTTTAGATCACCAAAGTTTACATCTTTGCTTTGAGGAGGCGGACTTGTGTGTTCGCGATTGTTTCGAGTTCTAGTGAGAGCTCTTTGTAGAGGTGCGGCCTCGGCAAGCTTGCGTGCTTGCGGTGTGTAGTTCTTGTGGGAACGAGTGAAGGGCCTAGAGAGTCCAAGAATTCTAGTGGGAACTCCTTGTAGGTGTTGCGGCACCGAGTGATCCAGTGGGATCGATTTTAGTGAAAATCCTTCATAGTGTTGAAGGCGGGGACGTAGAGAAAGTGTGCTCGAACCTCGAAACAATTCTCCCGTGTTTGCGATTGCTCTTTCTATCTCTTACTTGTCTTTATATCTTGCATGCTCATATTGTCTTTATTTTTATATGCTTGATATATTGTGTGCTTAATTGTTATCTGCTTGGGGATTGTTTGCTAACACTTGTATTCAACCAAGAGAGCCAAAGCGGCACCTCAACTCTTATCAAGAGGAATCTTGAGGAGTTAGTCCAGAGCCCTTCACAGGGAATTCGGCTACACTCTTATGTTATACTTTGTGTGTTTAGCTTAAGAAGTTTTAGTTTGCATAAATAGTTTTAATTCCGCACTAATTGACCATTAGATTAGCTAGTCACCTATTCACCCCCCCTCTAGTTGATTTCAATTAGTGCTCTCGGGAAGGGGTAAGATCGACCGCCAGTTTGTTTGCCGCTTTGAATGCTCATGCCAGAGTTGTACCCAAACTCTGTTGGCTTGAATTGATTGCCAGGTCAACCACCCAGTGCAAAAATCCAGTTTTAGATTTTCTAAGATGGACCGTTGGTTGATCTAGTTTTTGCAAATTTTGAAAAAGTAAGCGAACTTTTGAAAATACTTTTCAATACTTTATTTGGTATAAAAGTCAAGTTAAATTAACGTTACAAATTTTTTTGACCGTTGCAATTTTTGCATTACAAACGTGTTGACCGCTAGGTTGAAATTTTGAATTGGGTTTTGCTTTGTGCTTTAACGGATCGACCAAAATATCTGGTGATCGACTAGATGTGTCTAGATTTGAATTGTGAGAAAATTTAAGCTTCAATTTTTGTGTTGAACTTGTTTAACCTAATCTTCTCTTATCTTACTTATAAATACTACTTTGCTCTATTCTCTGACCAATGTTTGCATTCTAAATAATTCACACAAAAATGACCTTGAGCAAAATGCTTTTTAGAGCTTATTTTTTTCATTCTATTAAAAAATTCAAAAGAGTGTTTCTCTTGAGCTTTCAAGATTTTGATTGAGAAATCATTTTGTACTTTCTATACTTCTTTCTCAATCATTCTAAGTTCTCAAAGATTCTAAATCTGAAACTTTTATCTTGTTTGTTCATTCATCTAGTTTTATAGTGCCAAGTTAAACTTGATCTTAATTCTTCTTGCTACTAGAGCTTCAAAATTGTAATCTTTCTTTGAGATTTGTTTTTATTGGTTCTCATCTTATTAGAGAACAAACCCATTTTGTGGAATTGTGTTGTGAGAAAATTCAACCACTTGGAAAGTAAGTTGGTACAAGGTCTAAACTTCTATCCACAAAGGCTATTCATAAAGAAAGTCGTCAAGGTCTATACTTCTATCGCAGCAATTGTAAATGTCTAAGCTTCTACTTAAAAAAAAGTCGGTTATTAAGGTTTATGCTTCTAACCAGAAAGGAAGCAATCAATTAAAGTTTGAGTTGAAACCCTTGAGAAGAGGATTTTAGGCAGTGGAGTAGGCCGGTCGATGACTAAACCACTACAAATCGCGTGTCGAGTCTCTATTGCTCTTTCTCTCCATTTTACTTGCTTTATTGCTATTATTTTGATAAAGATTTATTTATTATTATAGTACATTGTTTCATCCAATAAAAAATTAGGTATTAGTTTTTTCTCTTTGTAAAACCCTATTCACCCTCCCTCTCAGATTGTCACATTGATTTTCAAATGAGTTCTCTCTATATTCTTATTTGTAAGCAAATACAATTATAACCTTAATATAATAAGACTCTTAATATCATGAGCAATATGACTCTTAATTAAGTTACTGCTCTTAATTACATAATGACTCCAAAATACATAATGATTTCTAATACACTCTCCATTAAGCTGGAGCATATACATCATGCATGCCCAACCTGTCACAAATACTCCGAATCTGAGACCTCCAAGAAGTTTTGTCAATATATATGTTAACTGGTTAACAGAAGAAACATGTTGAAGTTCAATGATTTTGTTCTCTGTAACTTTCTAACGAACTAGATGAATATTCACCTCAATATGCTTGGTGATCTCATGAAAAATTGAATTTTCTATAATGTGAATACCAATTGTATTATTACGATATAATCTCATACGAGTTGAAGATAAAAGATGCAGCTCAATTAAGAGATCTTGTAACCAAACCAATCATACGTGGTATTGGTCAAGTTCAGACTTAGCACTAGATATCAAAACCACAACTTGCTTCTTACTTTTTCATGATATAATATTTTCTCCAAAAAAGACACAATAACCAGTAGTTGATTATCTATCAATCGGTGATCTTGGACAATCTGCGTCTAAAAACCAGCTATATATTCATTACACAATCAGAATACAAGAGTTCTCTATGAGGGCACGTTTCAAATACCAAAGTATTCGAATCATAACATCCGAGTGACTTGTCCGTGGAGCAAATAAGAAGTGAATCACTGTAAGATAATTCTGTAACGCCCCGATCCCACGGGTACGGGGACGTCACTGCGATGTACATACGCAGGTCAGAAATACCCTTACGTATATACGCTAAGCATCAGTACAAACAAGAATCAGAGTACGACAAAGCGTAGCGTCCTTTCATATGCCAACATAAGAAGTACAAGGTACAAGGTTATCACAGAATGTGACATATATTTACATATCGCATGCATCATATATCACAGCCAAACTCAAAAGTACGATTTACAAGATAATTACAAAGATGCTCACGAGCTGAAGAAAGGTCCCGCGAGCCAAAAGGAAAGTCTGGGATGACAGCAACCGAGACTAATCAGCCTGCTCGGAAAGGAAAGCCTGGTCCTCCACAGAAGGTTCCACCTCGATCCAAGGTTCGGAACCTGAACATACAAATTCAAGGGAGTCAGGACCTCCCAACAAGTAGAGCAGGTAACAGCCGAGTGGCAACAGAAACATGAACATGAAAGTTGGTACAATATCATGAGAATTCAGCCAGCAAGTAAAAGAAGCACGACATGTTATAAACGGAAGGGCAATGTATACGCTTAAACTACGGCTTCACGAGACTAGTACCTCGAGGGAATAATCCAAACAAGGAAACCCTCATCTATATACCTTTATCTCATGTCACCGTAATCCAAGTGCATACAACTCCCACAATTAGCGTCTTATTATTGTTATTATTATTATACTCGTCTTACCCGTATGTCTAGGTATGTGTAGTAGCGTCCCAACACACATACATCCACATAGAAGTAAATCGAGGTTGTTATTGGAAACCGACGGGGGTATCAATGAACTATGTTTACAGTGGGTCCCGTGCATACCCGGGACCACGGCCCAGGATTGTTCCGTTGCTTGGTGGACGGAACCTGCCGCGAGGCTAACAGGAGGGTCTTATAGGATGCCCTTATCAAGATGGTACCAAGAAGGAGGGAGCCAGCACTCCCCTCGGTCGCCTGGAGGCCCACAGGTCAGACCGGAACATGTAGTTGCACAACATTCCTAAAACCACTGTAAACACGAACATATATTGATAGCCGCAAGTTTCCCCCGACCCGATGCAAGTTGTCTCGTTTTATGGTTTAACAATATTATCAGATAACGGGAATGAACAAGAACAAGTCAGGAATATCAAGAGTACTGGTTCGTACTATAATGTATCACATGAGTATCAGGAGTACAGTTGTACTTGCCAAGATGTCAGGTCATTATTCCCGTTATCGTGATAATTATGAGGGTCAAGTGGATCATGCCTTATGTTAATAGATAGCATGATAAGAGGTGATATTCATCAAGTGACAAGTCTTGCAAATAGCGATATATAATAAATGACCCAAAGATAATGTTCAAAATCAAAGAAGTAATTAACCATAACGATTAATCAAGATTAGTCGTCTAGGGAGAGAAATTAGTCGACTTAGAGAAGGAGTTAGTCGACTATAGTAAAGGGTCGAATCGACTTAAGAAGGCTGCGTTCGGTTGGGTCGCGTCTCAAAAAGTGGCACGTTTCAAGAAAGTGGTGCGTTTCAAGAAAGTGGTGCGTTTCAAGAAAAGTGGTGCGTTTTCAGGAAAGCGGTGCGTTTTCAGAAAAGCGGTGCGTTTTCAGAAAAGCGGTGCGTTTTCAGGAAAGTGGTGCGTTTTCAGGAAAGTGGTGCGTTTTCAGGAAACTGGTGCGTTTTCAGGAAACTGGTGCGTTTTCAGGAAACTGGTGCGTTTTCAGCAAACTGGTGCGTTTTCAGCAAACTGGTGCGTTTTCAGCAAACTGGTGCGTTTTAGGAAACTGGTGCGTTTTTAGGAAACTGGTGCGTTTTTAGGAAACTGGTGCGTTTTCAGCAAACTGGTGCGTTTTTAGGAAACTGGTGCATTTTCTTAACAAATATGAAATAATATCCAAGTCTTGGCGAGTAGAATTACTCGCCTAAAACTGATCCTGTGATGCGTTCGACGCAGAGAAGCTCGGCCCCAATCCAAGAGGAGTGGCCGGTCCTCACAAGTGAAGGAAAGAGGTTGTGGTAGTTTGGAGAAGATGGAGGTGCAAGTCTAGTTCACCACGCCAAATCGGGATTTTGCAAACGTTGTTGCGGGGGACGAATGTATAGTCCGTTAGAAAGAGGTCGACGAGGAGGTGAAGGTGGTATGCTTGGTGGAGGCTACGGTGGTGCAGGTGGTGGTGGAGATGGTGATGAAGTTTTGTGGAGGTGATGGGTTCTTTTGGTGTCTCTTGGTGAAAGAGGTTGAAGAAGATGGAGTTAGTTGTTTAGAAATGGTGAAGGAGATGGAGGAGAAGAAGGTGGAGGAATTGGTGATGGAAAAATGGAGATGGTGAGTAGTTGTGATGGCCGGCCAAAGGGGCTTGGTGGTGGTGAGCTTGCTGTTGGAGCTTGCAGGAACAAAAAGGATGAAGGAAAATAATGAGAGAGAAGATGGGAGTGCATATATATAGAAGGGGAAAATAATATAATAACAAGCCATCATCACTTTCCCTCCAATGAGTGCTGCGTTTGCAAAGTCCCAAGGCTGCGTTTAGGCCATTTAAAGAGCCAAACGTGGGAGCTCAAGGCTGCGTCCAGAGGAAAACGCAAGGAGGCTGCGTTTCAAAAGAAAAGGACAAGGCATGGGTGATTTGGACTTGAGTTGAGTCAGCCCATAAGCATTTAATGCAGCATGGAGAGGGTGGCTGCATTAATGATGAACCCAGCTGGTGAAGCTCGCGTTTGAGGAAGGAGAGAGAAAAATAAAAAAAGAGATAAGTGGAAAATTTGGATAAATTCTCGGTATCTGGGAAAATACCGAAAACTCCAGGAATGACCAAAATTGAAGTATCCCGGAAAGCTATCCAAAAATTCACAAAAATCATAAATATTATGAAATGACTTTTGGTGAAATCGGTTTCCATAAATTCTATTTCATTTTCAAAATAAAAATCCTGGAATATATTGGGATCGGTGTCTACACCTGGTAAGCTGGATTTTTGATAAAATCTGAAAATTCCCAGAAAATGCCCAAAGGAAGAAAACATAATTCTAAGAAGGAATGTGAAAGCAGAATCCGGAAATTTGATTCCAATTGTAAATTAAAATTCCTGGAATCAACCAATGATACTGGCCGACACCGGTTTTGAAGATTATAATTAAATTCCGAAAAATTCCAGAAAATCATGAAAAATCTAGATTATTAGAAGATAATATTTGAAACTAAAATCAGTCAAATCTGGATACCGAACAGGTCAAATCATGCAGTACTGCTATATGAGTAAGGATAGTAGAAAATAAATATAATAATAATATGCTCAAAAATCAGAATACGTAACTGTGCACGTATACTGGGAATGGGGTGTTACAATCTATCCACCTTACAAAAAATTTCGTCCTCGAAATTTCAGGAAGGGGAAGATGACGGTAGAGAAGAATAGGAAGAAAGGGTTTTACCAACTAAGTTGAAAATAGTTGAGGGTAACGCTCACGAATAACGTCCTCCCGTTCCCATGTAGCTTCTCCTGGCACATGCCTATTCCAAGAAACCAGTACTAATGGTATTGCCTTATTCTTCAATGTCTTAACACTTTTGTCCAGGATGGCCATCGGTTGTTCTTCGTAAGACAGATCAGGCTGTAGTTCCAGTTCGGAGTGATCCAGAATGTGACTCTCATCCTTGACATACTTCCTTAACTGTGATACATGGAATACATTGTGTACTCCTTCCAAAGATGGCGGTAGTGCCAATCGATAAGCCACCTCTCCCACGCGATCCAAAATTTCGAATGGGCCGATGTACCTGGGACTGAGTTTTCCACGAGTACCGAATCGGATTACTCCTTTGGTGGGTGATATCTTCAAAAATACATGGTCACCTGTTCTGAATTCTAATGGTCTTCTATTTGTGTCTGCCCAATTCTTTTGTCGGCTCTGAGCTGCCCGGAGGTGATCTCTGATAATTCGGACTTTATCTGTTGTCTGAACTAGGATGTCTGGTCCCATAAGTCTTCTTTCGCCGACTTCATCCCAACATATCAGTGACCTGCATTTCCTGCCATACAATGCCTCAAATGGGGCCATTTTGATACTAGCCTGATAGCTGTTATTATAAGAGAATTCTACCAAATGAAGATAGTCTTCCCATGACCCTCTAAATTCTATCATGCAGGCTCGTAACATATCTTCAAGGATCTGGATAGTCCGTTCAGATTGTCCGTCTGTCTGGGGGTGATATGAAGTACTGAATTTCAGACGAGTTCCTAAATTTTCTTGGAGACTTTCCCAGAAATGTGATCGGAATCTCGTGTCTCTATCTGACACGATACTAACTGGAACTCCATGTAGACGAACAATTTCTTTCATATATTTTTCTGCAAGAACTTCTGTTGACTGACCTACTCTGAAAGGTAGGAAGTGAGCTGCTTTTGTGAGGCGGTCAATGATTACCCATACTGCATTATTACCCTTAGGAATGCGAGGTAGTGCTGTGACAAAATCCATGGTGATATGTTTCCACTTCCACTCGGGTATTGGTAAGGGCTGAAGAAGTCCAGCTGCTCTCTGGTGTTCTATCTTTACCTGCTGGCAAACTAAGCACTTGGCCACATGTTGGGCTATCTCCCTTTTCATGGCATTCCACCAGAACTTCTGTTTCAAGTCTTGATACATTTTATTTCCTCCCGGGTGTATGGAATAGGCTGAACTATGTGCCTCTGCCAAAATTTTCTGTCGGACTTCTCCTTGGGGGACACAAATTCTGTTACCAAAATATAATGCGTTGTCTGAATGAATACGGAGGTCAGTTCTCAATCCAGCTTCTATTTGAGCTCTGAACTTCTGCAATCTGGGGTCTTCTTTCTGAGCTTCTTTAATTTCATCCATCAGGGTTGACTGGATCTGAAAGGTCATCAACTGTCTTGTGCTATCGACTCCTCGTACTATCATTAAGTCCAGTTTTATGAAGTCCTGAATTAATTCCTTCTGATGCGTAAGTAGTACTAGCATTTTATTCTCTGGCTTCCTGCTCAATGCATCTGGTACTGTATTAACTTTGCCCGGATGATACTGTAAGTCAATATCATAGTCTGCCATTAATTCAAGCCACCGTCTCTGTCTCATGTTTAATTCTTTCTGCGTGAAAATATACTTAAGACTTTTGTGATCAGTGTAGATTAGCACCTTGTCTCCCAGAAGATAATGTCTCCAGATTTTCAGTGCGAATATTACTGCCGCCAGCTCTAAGTCATGAGTTGGGTAATTCCTCTCATGTGGTTTCAGTTGCCTGGATGCATAAGCTATGACATGACCATGCTGCATTAATACACACCCTAGGCCTTTTCCGGATGCATCACTGTATATAACCATCCCTCCTCTTCCTGAGGGAGTCCTCAAAATTGAAGCTGTAATGAGTCTTTCCTTTAATTGCTCAAATGCTGCAGCACATTCCTTGGTCCATATATATTTTTCTCCTTTCCGGGTGAGCTTCGTTAACGGGGCTGCAATTTTAGAAAAATCTTGGACAAAGCGCCTGTAATATCCGGCCAATCCAATAAAACTCTTAATTTCTGTTACTGTCCTTGGAATTGGCCAGTCCTTTACTGCCTGAATTTTACTGGGGTCTACTGAAATTCCTTCTTCTGAAATTATGTGCCCAAGGAAGGTCATACGGTTCAACCAGAACTCGCACTTGCTTTGCTTAGCATGAAGTTGTTCCTGTTGGAGAGTCTGTAACACTATCCTCAAGTGTTCTGCATGCTCTCTGTCGTTCTTCGAGTAGATCAAGATGTCATCTATAAACACTACTACAAACTGATCCAAGTACGATGAGAACACTCTGTTCATCAAATCCATGAAAACTGCAGGGGCATTGGTGACTCCGAAAGGCATAACTAGAAATTCATAATGGCCATAACGAGTCCTGAATGCTGTCTTTGGAATATCTTCTTTCTTTACCCTTAGCTGGTGATATCCTGATTGCAAATCCAGCTTTGAAAATACTCGGGCCCCATGAAGCTGATCAAACAGATCACCAATTCTTGGTAAGGGATACTTGTTCTTGATTGTAACCTTGTTCAATTCTCTGTAGTCTATGCATAACCGTTTTCCACCGTCCTTTTTGTTTGCCAAGAGCACTGGTGCTCCCCATGGTGAAGCACTTGGCCTAATTAATCCTTTGTCTAAGTATTCTTGCAGCTGCTTTTTGAGAATCTCCAACTCAGCGGGTGCCATTCTGTATGGAGCCTTGGATATCGGAACTGTACCTGGAAGAGTATCAATGGAGAACTCAACTGTCCTATCAGGTGGAAGTCCTGAGATTTCGGTAAACACTTCCGGGAACTCATCCCAAACTGGTACTTTCTTTTTCTGGATCTCGGCCGTAGTCATCTGTGTTTTTCCTTTGGCAGGTTTGCATTCTCCCTCAAATTGGAACTCTGGCTGAAGCGGTATTCTGAAAATGACTTTCTTGTTTCGGCAATCAATGACCGCATGGTATCTGCTGAGCCATGTCATGCCTAAGATTATGTCGTACCCTCTAGTATCTAGTACGAGCATATCTATGGCCAAGGTTCTGTTACAGAGCTCTACAGGGCAATCAATACAAACCTTAGTAGTTATGACTACTCCATTCCCTGTACTAATCTCCCATTGGTGGTCTAAAGTTCTAACAGGTATATAATGCAAGTCAACAAAACGATCAGATATGTAACAATGAGATGCACCGAATCAAAGAGGGCAAGAACAGGTTTCGAGTGTACCCTGATCTTACCTGTTACCACTTTTCCAGAAGTCTCGGCCTCTTCCGCTGTCAGGTTGTAAGCTCGTCCTCTTCCACGACCTGCTGCAGCTCTAACTCCCCTCTGGACTGGGCGGTTTACTTGCTGTGGGGGAGGGGGAAGAGCTCTCCTAACCATCGATCCCTGGTTCCTCTGTCCATCTGGTCCTGGAAGTGCTGGTAGTACTTGGTTGGCTATTCCCATTCTCTTGTGGGGGCAGACTTCTACTGAATGATCATGGGAACCACATGCCAGGCATAACCCATTTGCCCTTCGGCAATTCTGCTGAGTGTGACCCGGTTTCTGGCAATAGTTACAAACGGGGAATGGTTGGGTTGTCTGGAAGGGGGCTCGCCGAAATGGTCGTCTCATTGGCGGAACCCTCGCCGCTCTATATGGACCTCCTCTCCCTGCTTGTGGAAATGGCCTTTTCATGGCCTGGTTCCCCATCATGTTAGTCTTCCCTTTCTCCAGTCCTCGCTCAACTTCCCGAGCTATGGTGAGGACTTGGGAATACGTTTTCAGCTGCTGGGGCATCAAGAGGATCTGAATGTCCATTCGCAAACCCTGTTGGAATCTACTTGCTCGCTTCTCTTCATCAGCTACCATATATGGAGCGAAGCGGCTCAGCCTCAAGAACTCAGCGGCATACTCATCCACAGACCGGTTCCACTGCTGAAGTCGGATGAACTGTTCTTCCATTTCTTTCTGGGCGGTGGCAGGGAAAAATCTACTATAGAAGCTTTGGGAGAACTGGTCCCACGAGACAGGTTTCTCCAATCTCGCTTCTTCAGCTAGCCACCAGGTCCTGGCTACATCCTTTAGCTGAATCTTGGCGACCTCCACTTGATTTTCTTTTGGGACCCGGGCTGCGTTCAACAGATCTGTGGTGTCAATCAGCCATTGCTCAGCATCTAGTGGTTTCTCTTCTCCCGTGAATATCGCCGGTTGTAACCGCCTGAAGTCTGATACATTCCCCGGCCTTTGTTCCTTGGGAGTTACTAACTCTTGCCGAAGGAGTTCCGTCTGCTGTTGCTGATTTTCCATCATAGTCTGGATAACCCTCAGAATCTCAACATTCTCCCCCGCGGGTCCATTCGATGCTTGTCCGGCATTGTTACTGAAATACACCTAGAGGGGGGGTGAATAGGTGTAATTGCTAATCTAATGCTCTTTTTAAATTTTACTTAAGTGAGTGATGCAACGATCTCTCAAAACACGACTAAGAGCCGAATACCCCTTGCGAGGTTCTGAACTCCTTCCTCCCAATTCCCCTTAAATGGGTTAGAGGTGCGCAATGCAATCGTGTTGTATTGAGGTGTGATCGAACAATTCCAAGTATGAAATGCGATGATGAAATGTACACAAGTAATATAGCAAGAAAAGTAAACAAGTAAGGATTGCACAAATAAAATGTTAGTTCTCAAGCAATAAATTGAAAGCAAGTAAAGCAAGAGAGAATTAGACAAGATGACACAAAAGCAATCGCAAACAAAGTGATTTGTTTCGAGGTTCGAGCCCGTAGCTCTAGTCCCCGCCTTCACCTCCGTGAAGGGTTTCCACTATCCCCTTAGGATCCCGTACAAGTTAGGCCTCCAAAGACCTCAAGCCCGTAGCTTCACCTTACAAAGAAACTCCACCGAGGAGCTTGTCTCAACAAGAACAAGAATTACAAATAGTGATCTTTAACTAGACCACAACACTCTTTTACAAACACTCTCACTCTTTTACAACTTCACCTATAGAAAGAATATGAAATTTTTGGCTCTATGAAGTGTGGTGAGAAAAGCTTCAGTTGTAGAGTGATATTAGAGATCAAACAACAACTGAAAAAAAAAAAAACCAATTTGAAAGAATGGAAATGAAAGCTTTAAACTATTTTTCTCTTTCTCTTGAAAAACAATGAAAACTTGTATTTTTCTTGGTTAATAACTAAGGCCTATTTCCCACTATTTATAGGGAGAGAATAGGTTAAAAACTCTGATTTTTCCAGCTAATATCACCTGCAAAAGCACCCCAACAACCCTCTAAAAAGTCTGTTAAAACAGAAAATAAAACAGTTTTTCAGAACAGCCCAAAGAGGAAAGAGCCGTTGGAGGTGTTGCAGGCCTACCGGTCGACTGCCGGTCGACCGGGACCCTGCTGGCAAAAGAGCCGTTATGGCTCCGGTCGACTGCCAGTCGACCGATCTCAAGAAAGGAAACACAGTTTCCTTCTACCGGTCGACCGACCCAGTCGACCGGAAAGATACAGAGAGCAAACATCTAATTTCGGTCGACCGGTATGTAGGTCCGGTCGACCGACAGACATGCACAGCCTGTGCATGTCTGGGCACAGCAGCCGGTCGACTGGGCCGGTCGACCGGTCTGCCTGGAAAACTGTTTTTCTGGGCAGATTTTAAGATAGAAAATTTTGTATAAAATCTTTAAAAATCTGAAGCTAAGTTTTATGCTGAAAATAGTTTATATACATGTATTTAAACAAGTTTTTGAAGATGTAAAGCTTTGGGTACATGTATGTATAAACTAAGGCATAAACCTAGAAATAAAAATTTTGAAAACATAGAAACATACAAAACAAATGTGTGTGCAAATCCTAGAGCCAAATTTCACATATTCTATCTTTACAAAACTAAACTTACAAACTACAATGGTCTTCAAGACTTCAACTTGAGCTATCTTCTCTTGATCTTCAATATTGCAATTTGAGCCCAATTTGACTTGTCTTGAGTCCAATACACCTTCCTTTAGGGAAGAATTCATCTCTTTAATATATAAACCTGAAACACACTTAAACAACAATTTATATTAGTACCAATAACTAATATGTTTTGTAATCATCAAAATACACTAAACATGGGTTGATTGTAACCTTGGGCCAACAATCTCCCCCTTTTTGATGATGACAAAACATATGAGTTATTAAACAAATAAAAGAAGAAAGAGCTTGGAAAGCTCCCCCTTAAACAATGCTATGTATTTAACATGAATATGAACACTATGTAAACATACATAAAGCATTGAAAAATATCATCACCAAAAAAAATAAACTATCATAAGGAATAACAAAATTTAAAACAAACCACATATTTTTCTCCATATATTTTCTCCCAAAACTAATATATATTTATATTTCTCCCCCTTTTTGTCATACATCAAAAAGGGTTAAAAAAAATTTAAGACAAAACAAAACAAACATATTAGAAACCAAAACAAAACAAACTAAGATATTTTAAGTATCAATCTTACATACATTCAATTCACCACAAATAAATGAAAATCTTGCATAATCTAAAGGTTTTGTGAAAATATCTGCAAGTTGAAAATCGGTGGAAACAAAATCAATATCTATGTCACCTTTTTCAAAGTGATCTCTAAGAAAATGATATCTAATGTCTATATGTTTGGTTTTACTATGTTGATTAGCATTTTTGGTCATGTGAATAGCACTAGTATTATCACAATAAATCTTAACATGATCAAAATGTAAATCAAAATCGAGAAGAGTATGTTTCATCCAAAGTACTTGTGCACAACAAGCTCCGGCTGCTACATACTCCGCCTCGGCGGTTGAAAGGGCTACACTATTTTGCTTTTTGGAAGACCAAGACACAAGACAATTGCCCAAGAATTGGCAAGTGCCACTTGTGCTCTTCCTATCTACCCTACAACGGCATAGTCGGCATCCGAATAACTAGTCATGGTAAATTGGTTAGTTTTCGGATACCACAAACCTAAATCAATTGTGCCCTTAAGATACCTAATTATGCGTTTTACCGCTATTAAGTGTGATTCCTTAGGACATGATTGAAAACGTGCACATAAACATACGGAAAACATTATATCCGGCCTACTAGCCGTAAGATAGAGTAAACTACCAATCATGCTACGAAATAATTTGATGTCTACTTCCTTACCTTGTTCGTCCTTGTCAAGTTTCGTAGTGGTTGCCATGGGAGTCTTTGCTACTTTGGATCCTTCAAGCCCGAACCTCTTGATGAGTTCTTTGGTGTACTTGGCTTGGTTGATGAATGTCCCATCACTACGTTGCTTGATTTGAAGTCCAAGGAAGAAGTTGAGCTCCCCCATCATAGACATCTCAAATTCCTTTTTCATGCATGACTCAAAATTCTTGCAAAGTAAAACATTAGTAGATCCAAAAATAATGTCATCAACATAAATTTGAACTATGAGGATATCTAGATCTATATGTTTGGTAAATAATGTTTTATCAACTTTTCCTTTCTTAAAATCATTTGAAAGCAAAAATGAAGACAATCTTTCATACCAAGCCCTAGGGGCTTGTTTTAAACCATATAGTGCTTTATCTAATTTATAAACATAATTAGGGTGTGTAGGATCAACAAACCCGGGGGGTTGTTCAACATACACCTCCTCATCAATATAACCATTTAGAAAAGCACTCTTTACATCCATTTGAAATAACTTAAAATCTTTAAATGAGGCATATGCTAAGGTCATCCGTATGGCTTCGAGCCGTGCTACGGGTGCAAAGGTTTCTTCAAAATCGATTCCCTCGATTTGAGTGTAACCTTGGGCAACTAACCTAGCCTTGTTTCTAACTACATTACCCGATTCATCCAACTTGTTCTTAAAGATCCATTTAGTGCCAATAGTTGGTCTATCTTGGGGCCTAGGAACAAGGTGCCAAACTTGGTTGCGCTCAAATTGATTGAGCTCCTCTTGCATTGCAAGCAACCAATATGAATCGGCCTCGGCCTCGAGGACATTTTTAGGTTCTATGTGTGAAATAAAAGCAAAATTACCACAAAAATCTTGAATCTTAGAGCGAGTGGTTACCCCTTTTGATACTTCACCTATGACGAGGTCCTTGGGATGATGAGGATTGAATCTCCAATCCTTTGGTAGTGGTTGAGAGGGCTCCTCTTCATTTGCTTGATGTTTATTTCCTTGAGCCTCTTCCACTTTGGCTTCACTTCCATCACCATCCTTTGGCTTGTCTCCCATGGTAGAAGCATCCTCCAAGGTCACTTTCTCCAAGCCTTCATCTAAAGCATCAATTTCTACACAATTCTTAACAAACTTGTTAGATTCCTCAAATTTAACATGAATAGATTCCTCAATAGTCAAAGTTGACCTATTGAAGACTCTATAAGCCTTACTAGTATTTGAGTAACCTACAAAAATAGCCTCATATGATCTAGCATCAAATTTTCCCAAATTAATATTTGTATTTAAAACAAAACATTTGCAACCAAACACTTTGAAATAAGAAACATTGGGTTTTCTAGAAAAATACATCTCATAAGAAGTCTTAGTAGTATTTTTACATAGGAAAACACGATTTGCAATGTAACATGAAGTATGAACGGCCTCGGCCCACAAATAATGTGGTAGACCATATTCATTTAACATTGTCCTAGCCATCTCTTGTAAAGTACGATTTTTCCGCTCAACTACTCCATTTTGTTGTGGAGTTCTAGGACAAGAAAGTTCATGTTTTATTCCATGTTCCTCACAAAAAGTGGTAAAGGGAAGGTTAATGAACTCACCTCCTCTATCACTTCTTATTTTAATTATTGAGGAGTCATTTTCCTTTTCAACTCTTTTCTTAAAGGCTTGAAAATGTGAAAAGGTTTGACTTTTATGTTTAAGAAAATAAACCCAAGTAAAACGCGAAAAATCATCTACTAAAACATAAGCAAATCTACTCCCACTTAAACTTTTGGTTTGTGTTGGGCCAAATAAATCCATGTGGATTAGCTCCAATGGACGTGATGACATGATATCCTTAATTGATTTGAATGAGGACTTAGTTTGTTTCCCAAATTGACATGCGTCACAAACTCGGTCCTTTTCAAAGTTCAATGAAGGAATACCCTTCACCATTTCCTTAGAGTTAAGCCTAGAAATATGGTCAAATGAAACGTGGCCTAATCTCCTATGCCATAACCAAGAGTCGTCATCGAGGGCTTTTAAACATGTTATATTACAAGACATATTTAGCATATCTATCATATATACATTACTTTCACGAAAACCGGAAAATACACAAACATTGGAAGTTCTATCAATTACTTTACAAGCAACATTGTCAAAAACTACATCAAAACCTTTATCACAAAGTTGACTAACACTCAAGAGATTATGCTTGAGGCCATCAACTAAAACCACATTTTCAATTAAAGGAGAGGTGCCAAGTTTTACATTACCAATACCGATGATTTTACCCTTGGCGTCATCTCCGAAGGTGACGGTGCCACCTTCATGATATCTTGATAGGGTTGCAAAGTTGTTGATGTCCCAAGTCATGTGTCTTGAGCAACCGCTATCAAGATACCATAAACCTCTACGTCTTTGAGCTTTGGAAAGTACCTACATCATTTAAAACAATTGTTGACTTTGGTACCCAAACTTTCTTGGGTCCTTGAAAGTTAGTGTTACGAACCCAAACATTATGATGTGATGCACTTAGTCTATCATAACAAAAATTAGCTAAGTGTCCTTTCCGTCCACAATGTGAACATGTGTACACTTTTCTATATATGAATGCATGATGTGTAGTAGTGTGAGCATGCTTTTGGGGTTTTCCATGATGCATAGGTTGTGTAGCATGTACATGAGCATGAGCATGAGCATGATGAATATTTTTCTTAGGAGCTTGTTTCTTAGGAAACATATTCTCCATCTTCTTCTTATCAAACTCACTACACTTTTTCAAAACAACATCTAATGAGTCTAATCTTTCCTTAAGCATGGCAATCTCATTAGAATCTACAAATGGGGTCTTTCCTTTACAAGCAATCTTATATTTTTCAAAATCATTTTTAGTGGAAACTAAAGAAGAATGCAAATCATTATTTTCTTTAGAAAGATTTACAATTTGAATATTAAGAGATTCATTATCCTTTTTCATTTTTAAATATTTCTTCTTCATGAAATCATAATTTTGAGAGAGTTCCATAAATGCTTCACTTAACTCATCCATGGATAAATCTTCATCAAAAGGAGTTGAGGGGGTTACCTTGCTTGTGCTCTCATTTGCCATGAAGCACATATTGGCGGTGTCGATCTCCTCCTCGGATTTACTTTCGTCATCCCATGTTGCTTTCATAGCCTTCTTCTTGTATGGCTTCTTGGATGAAGATGGCTTCACTTGGTCCGGACACTCCGCTACTATGTGTCCCGGCTTTTGGCAATTAAAGCAAATGATCTTCCTTTCTTCCTTGCCTCCTTGCCATCTCCTCCGTCCTTGGAACTTTGCCTTGTTGTACATCCTCCGGACGTTTTTGACTAGAAGTGAGAGCTCCTCGTCATCTTCTTCTTCATCATCTTCGTCGGAGTAAGTAGCATGACTTTTGAAGGCAATGGTCTTCTTTTTGGTAGGTGCCATGTCCTCCCTTGCCTTCCTCTCCATCTCATGGGTTTTTAAATTCCCAATGAGTCCGATGAGCTCAATCTCATCTTTATCATTGAGTTCCTTCAATGTTGTAGCTTTCACTTCCCATGATGGTGGAAGAGCCCGGATGATCTTTCTCACCCTTTGATCATTGTTGATTTCTTCACCTAGAGAAGCAAGACCATTAGTAATCTTAGTAAACTTAGTAACCATATCATCTATGGTTTCATGTTCTTGCATGCTAAAATTTTCATATTGGGACCGAAGAAGGTCTATCTTAGCCCTCTTCACTTGTGATGTCCCCTCATGTGTTACTAGCAAATGGGTCCAAATCTCATAGGCGGATTTGCAATGGATGACTCTAGCTATGTCATCATCATTGAGGGCTTGTAGGAGTGCATAATGAGCCCTAGCATTGGCATCAAACTCCTTGGTCTCAATTTCGGACCAAGTAGATTCATCACCATCAGGGGCACTAAATTGTTTAGTCACGGCCTTTGCAACTCGGCTACCTAGAGATTGCAAGAAAACGGTCATCTTAACCTTCCATATGGGAAAGTTAAGTCCATCAAACTTAGGGGGTGTCTTAATACCATCGGCCATGTTTACTATGTGGAAATGAATGAAATGATTAGCAATATGAGGATCTCTCTAAGGTTGTTAAGCCAAATCCTAGAGTCCAAGCTCTGATACCAATTGAAATACACCTAGAGGGGGGGTGAATAGGTGTAATTGCTAATCTAATGCTCTTTTTAAATTTTACTTAAGTGAGTGATGCAACGATCTCTCAAAACACGACTAAGAGCCGAATACCCCTTGCGAGGTTCTGAACTCCTTCCTCCCAATTCCCCTTAAATGGGTTAGAGGTGCGCAATGCAATCGTGTTGTATTGAGGTGTGATCGAACAATTCCAAGTATGAAATGCGATGATGAAATGTACACAAGTAATATAGCAAGAAAAGTAAACAAGTAAGGATTGCACAAATAAAATGTTAGTTCTCAAGCAATAAATTGAAAGCAAGTAAAGCAAGAGAGAATTAGACAAGATGACACAAAAGCAATCGCAAACAAAGTGATTTGTTTCGAGGTTCGAGCCCGTAGCTCTAGTCCCCGCCTTCACCTCCGTGAAGGGTTTCCACTATCCCCTTAGGATCCCGTACAAGTTAGGCCTCCAAAGACCTCAAGCCCGTAGCTTCACCTTACAAAGAAACTCCACCGAGGAGCTTGTCTCAACAAGAACAAGAATTACAAATAGTGATCTTTAACTAGACCACAACACTCTTTTACAAACACTCTCACTCTTTTACAACTTCACCTATAGAAAGAATATGAAATTTTTGGCTCTATGAAGTGTGGTGAGAAAAGCTTCAGTTGTAGAGTGATATTAGAGATCAAACAACAACTGAAAAAAAAAACCAATTTGAAAGAATGGAAATGAAAGCTTTAAACTATTTTTCTCTTTCTCTTGAAAAACAATGAAAACTTGTATTTTTCTTGGTTAATAACTAAGGCCTATTTCCCACTATTTATAGGGAGAGAATAGGTTAAAAACTCTGATTTTTCCAGCTAATATCACCTGCAAAAGCACCCCAACAACCCTCTAAAAAGTCTGTTAAAACAGAAAATAAAACAGTTTTTCAGAACAGCCCAAAGAGGAAAGAGCCGTTGGAGGTGTTGCAGGCCTACCGGTCGACTGCCGGTCGACCGGGACCCTGCTGGCAAAAGAGCCGTTATGGCTCCGGTCGACTGCCAGTCGACCGATCTCAAGAAAGGAAACACAGTTTCCTTCTACCGGTCGACCGACCCAGTCGACCGGAAAGATACAGAGAGCAAACATCTAATTTCGGTCGACCGGTATGTAGGTCCGGTCGACCGACAGACATGCACAGCCTGTGCATGTCTGGGCACAGCAGCCGGTCGACTGGGCCGGTCGACCGGTCTGCCTGGAAAACTGTTTTTCTGGGCAGATTTTAAGATAGAAAATTTTGTATAAAATCTTTAAAAATCTGAAGCTAAGTTTTATGCTGAAAATAGTTTATATACATGTATTTAAACAAGTTTTTGAAGATGTAAAGCTTTGGGTACATGTATGTATAAACTAAGGCATAAACCTAGAAATAAAAATTTTGAAAACATAGAAACATACAAAACAAATGTGTGTGCAAATCCTAGAGCCAAATTTCACATATTCTATCTTTACAAAACTAAACTTACAAACTACAATGGTCTTCAAGACTTCAACTTGAGCTATCTTCTCTTGATCTTCAATATTGCAATTTGAGCCCAATTTGACTTGTCTTGAGTCCAATACACCTTCCTTTAGGGAAGAATTCATCTCTTTAATATATAAACCTGAAACACACTTAAACAACAATTTATATTAGTACCAATAACTAATATGTTTTGTAATCATCAAAATACACTAAACATGGGTTGATTGTAACCTTGGGCCAACAGTTACGACTCGTCCTTCTATCCATACTTATGTTGGTAAAAAGGAGACTGGAAACTGGAAAGATGAAAGGATTTTAGGACACAAGGAAAGGAATCAAGAAGGACAAGATAACTTGTACATTGTAGTTGGCAATGGCAAATTACATTAATTTGCTGCTTGATTGTACTATAGGTGTGAGAGCCTAGGCTCTGATACCAACCTGTAACGCCCCGATCCCACGGGTACGGGGACGTCACTGCGACGTACATACGCAGGTCAGAAATACCCTTACGTATATACGCTAAGCATCAGTACAAACAAGAATCAGAGTACGACAAAGCGTAGCGTCCTTTCATATGCCAACATAAGAAGTACAAGGTACAAGGTTATCACAGAATGTGACATATATTTACATATCGCATGCATCATATATCACAGCCAAACTCAAAAGTACGATTTACAAGATAATTACAAAGATGCTCACGAGCTGAAGAAAGGTCCCGCGAGCCAAAAGGAAAGTCTGGGATGACAGCAACCGAGACTAATCAGCCTGCTCGGAAAGGAAAGCCTGGTCCTCCACAGAAGGTTCCACCTCGATCCAAGGTTCGGAACCTGAACATACAAATTCAAGGGAGTCAGGACCTCCCAACAAGTAGAGCAGGTAACAGCCGAGTGGCAACAGAAACATGAACATGAAAGTTGGTACAATATCATGAGAATTCAGCCAGCAAGTAAAAGAAGCACGACATGTTATAAACGGAAGGGCAATGTATACGCTTAAACTACGGCTTCACGAGACTAGTACCTCGAGGGAATAATCCAAACAAGGAAACCCTCATCTATATACCTTTATCTCATGTCACCGTAATCCAAGTGCATACAACTCCCACAATTAGCGTCTTATTATTGTTATTATTATTATACTCGTCTTACCCGTATGTCTAGGTATGTGTAGTAGCGTCCCAACACACATACATCCACATAGAAGTAAATCGAGGTTGTTATTGGAAACCGACGGGGGTATCAATGAACTATGTTTACAGTGGGTCCCGTGCATACCCGGGACCACGGCCCAGGATTGTTCCGTTGCTTGGTGGACGGAACCTGCCGCGAGGCTAACAGGAGGGTCTTATAGGATGCCCTTATCAAGATGGTACCAAGAAGGAGGGAGCCAGCACTCCCCTCGGTCGCCTGGAGGCCCACAGGTCAGACCGGAACATGTAGTTGCACAACATTCCTAAAACCACTGTAAACACGAACATATATTGATAGCCGCAAGTTTCCCCCGACCCGATGCAAGTTGTCTCGTTTTATGGTTTAACAATATTATCAGATAACGGGAATGAACAAGAACAAGTCAGGAATATCAAGAGTACTGGTTCGTACTATAATGTATCACATGAGTATCAGGAGTACAGTTGTACTTGCCAAGATGTCAGGTCATTATTCCCGTTATCGTGATAATTATGAGGGTCAAGTGGATCATGCCTTATGTTAATAGATAGCATGATAAGAGGTGATATTCATCAAGTGACAAGTCTTGCAAATAGCGATATATAATAAATGACCCAAAGATAATGTTCAAAATCAAAGAAGTAATTAACCATAACGATTAATCAAGATTAGTCGTCTAGGGAGAGGAATTAGTCGACTTAGAGAAGGAGTTAGTCGACTATAGTAAAGGGTCAAATCGACTTAAGAAGGCTGCGTTCGGTTGGGTCGCGTCTCAAAAGTGGCACGTTTCAAGAAAGTGGTGCGTTTCAAGAAAGTGGTGCGTTTTCAGAAAAGTGGTGCGTTTTCAGGAAAGTGGTGCGTTTTCAGGAAACTGGTGCGTTTTCAGGAAACTAGTGCGTTTTCAGGAAACTGGTGCGTTTTCAGGAAACTGGTGCGTTTTCAGCAAACTGGTGCGTTTTTAGGAAACTGGTGCGTTTTTAGCAAACTGGTGCGTTTTTAGGAAACTGGTGCGTTTTTAGGAAACTGGTGCGTTTTCAGCAAACTGGTGCGTTTTTAGGAAACTGGTGCGTTTTCTTAACAAATATGAAATAATATCCAAGTCTTGGCGAGTAGAATTACTCGCCTAAAACTGATCCTGTGATGCGTTCGACGCAGAGAAGCTCGGCCCCAATCCAAGAGGAGTGGCCGGTCCTCACAAGTGAAGGAAAGAGGTTGTGGTAGTTTGGAGAAGATGGAGGTGCAAGTCTAGTTCACCACGCCAAATCGGGATTTTGCAAACGTTGTTGCGGGGGACGAATGTATAGTCCGTTAGAAAGAGGTCGACGAGGAGGTGAAGGTGGTATGCTTGGTGGAGGCTACGGTGGTGCAGGTGGTGGTGGAGATGGTGATGAAGTTTTGTGGAGGTGATGGGTTCTTTTGGTGTCTCTTGGTGAAAGAGGTTGAAGAAGATGGAGTTAGTTGTTTGGAAATGGTGAAGGAGATGGAGGAGAAGAAGGTGGAGGAATTGGTGATGGAAAAATGGAGATGGTGAGTAGTTGTGATGGCCGGCCAAAGGGGCTTGGTGGTGGTGAGCTTGCTGTTGGAGCTTGCAGGAACAAAAAGGATGAAGGAAAATAATGAGAGAGAAGATGGGAGTGCATATATATAGAAGGGGAAAATAATATAATAACAAGCCATCATCACTTTCCCTCCAATGAGTGCTGCGTTTGCAAAGTCCCAAGGTTGCGTTTAGGCCATTTAAAGAGCCAAACGTGGGAGCTCAAGGCTGCGTCCAGAGGAAAACGCAAGGAGGCTGCGTTTCAAAAGAAAAGGACAAGGCATGGGTGATTTGGACTTGAGTTGAGTCAGCCCATAAGCATTTAATGCAGCATGGAGAGGGTGGCTGCATTAATGATGAACCCAGCTGGTGAAGCTCGCGTTTGAGGAAGGAGAGAGAAAAATGAAAAAAGAGATAAGTGAAAAATTTGGATAAATTCTCGGTATCTGGGAAAATACCGAAAACTCCAGGAATGACCAAAATTGAAGTATCCCGGAAAGCTATCCAAAAATTCACAAAAATCATAAATATTATGAAATGACTTTTGGTGAAATCGGTTTCCATAAATTCTATCTCATTTTCAAAATAAAAATCCTGGAATATATTGGGATCGGTGTCTACACCTGGTAAGCTGGATTTTTGATAAAATCTGAAAATTCTCAGAAAATGCCTAAAGGAAGAAAACATAATTCTAAGAAGGAATGTGAAAGCAGAATCCGAAAATTTGATTCCAATTGTAAATTAAAATTCCTAGAATCAACCAATGATACTGGCCGACACCGGTTTTGAAGATTTATAATTAAATTCCGAAAATTCCAGAAAATCATGAAAAATCTAGATTATTAGAAGATAATATTTGAAACTAAAATCAGTCAAATCTGGATACCGAACAGGTCAAATCATGCAGTACTGCTATATGAGTAAGGATAGTAGAAAATAAATATAATAATAATATGCTCAAAAATCAGAATACGTAACTGTGCACGTATATTGGGAATGGGGTGTTACAAATTCAGTCACCCACACTTGTTGTATCACCCTCAATTATCTAAAACCTTTTCCTGATATTGTAGCAGCTTTGACTTTATGTCCGTTGGCGAATCACTGGACTCTTACTAGCTTATAAAAGCATATCTAACACATTTTCGTTGAGAGAGAAAGATATATTGCTACCTCAATGCTGAAAAAATATTGCAACTATCTTAAATTTTTTTTTAAAAAATATGCAGATATAATTTCAACTCACTAATCTTTTGAGCATCATTATCAATAATCACTATATTATTCACATAAATAAGTAAAAGAATTCATTTTTTCTGATGGAGCTGAAAGAAAACTGAATGATTTTTATGAGAACGACGAGCCTAAACTCCTGATCAACTGAGGCATATCTCCCAACCATGTTCTAGGAGACTATTTCAACCAATATAAAGACTTCCTGAGATGACAAATTTGTGCAGACTCCCTATGAGCAACAACATCAGGAGGTTGCTCCATATAAACCTCTTCATTAAGAATACCATGAAGGAAAACATTCTTGATATTAAATTGATGTGGCTAGTGATGAGTAATAACAATTGAAATGAGAAGATGAACAAAGGTTAATTTAACCACACGGGAGAAAGTTTTCTCAGAGTCAATATCATACATCTGAGAGCACTTTTTAGCCACCAAACGTATTTTACAGTGCGCTAAGTACCCATCTGGATTCAACTTTACATTATATATCCATCAACTACCTACTGCTTGCTTCTCTGGAGGAAAAGAAACAAGGCCCCACGTCCCGTTCTGTTCTAGGGCCATCATTTCCTCCTGCATGGCATCCCTCCATCCCAGAATAAAAAGGGCCTCTAACACAGATTTGAAAATTGAGTACGATTCCGCAGAAAAAATAAAAACAACATGTGAAGATGTCAAATAGAAGATTATAATACTAATTGTATTACGAGTAAGAGTTTCTTATTATGCAATTGTATCCTAGGCATTACCTTCATCAACGATATACACAATTTGGTTTCAACTAATTTAATATGATATCAGAGTAACCAAGTTCAATTCCCATCGGGGGCACTTCAAAGACTGATGAACAAAACTCATATTCTTGAACACTATGTTAATCTGAGACTAAGGTCGATACACTTCCGTTTCCGTCCATTTCTGCTTCCCTAGTTTACACAAGAGCTTTAGGTATTTATAACATTTCAAGCACACTGTCACAGAAACCCAGATGAATCTATGGATCTTGTTGAATGCATCAAGCATTCATCCCGTTTACGTTTATCTTCTGCTTGTAGAAATTTTTACAGTGAAAAGTTTATGGAGTGAAAAGTATAAACACTCTTCGTCTTTGTGCCATACTTCGTGGAATACTTTGCGCAAAATGATGCTACTGACTCCTGCATGGAATCTGGACCACACACAAAGACTCCGACCTTCAATTCTCCTTCTGCACTTGACTGCTCCAGAAGTATATCTGCAAGGATCATCACATATGTTGATAACTGAGTACTTCCGTTGACACTTAATATGCAGTATCACAGAAGAAAAAAATTAGCTGAATCTGAAATGCAGCGCATTATGGCTGCAATAACTTTTAAGACAAAAAGAGATGAATTCAGAATATTACCTGAAAGATTAGGCCTCTGTCCAAAATTTATATCATGTTTACCAAGAACTTCCAGTATTCCTTCAGTGTTGATCTGAGAAGACGTAACATTCTTGTGAGAGGCCGCAGGGGCATGGTAATCTTTCAGTGACTTCCTCCACATGTAAAGAATTATTGCCACTGTGGTACTGCAGCCTGTAGCAATGACAAAAGAACATATGACCAGTGCATCGCTGATGCACGAGGGAGTTTTGATTTGGGAGGCTCGTTTTCCTTTGTGGATGAAAACATGGGTTAGACATACAACGGAGACTAAGAAAACAATCGAGGCCAATCCAGTGATTGTAGCCTTTGCTAGAAGCCCTTCAGGACTGGGAACTCCATCTCCACTAGAGTCATGATCTAAGGTGATGATCTTCACCTGTGACATCTCATGTAGCATTTCTTCTGCTGAAGTCCAAGGTCCCTCCTCTTTTGTTACAAAAAGTCTTAGTCGCACGTGTCCTAGATCAGCTGGCTGGTTCAGGAGCAAAGTTGAAACTTGGGCCAGCATGCTGAGATCTTGTGATTTCTTCACTGCATAAATTAATTGTATCTTTTTACAGTAATTATTCATGCTTCCATTTTTAGAAGCAACATCTTGCAGAATGCTTAAAAATGGAGTAATGCCAGATCCTCCCGCAATCAGAACCAAGCTTTCATACCTATTTTTATAGAAGAATTCAGCTTATATTAGTAACAATAAGCAACCGGATAAGGCTATTATGGTGCTTTGTTGAATATCTCAAGGGGACTATATGCCTTACCTTTGGTATGGGAAGTTTGCAGGACCATATGGACCTTCCACTGCAACAGCGAGACTTTTCATATTCTTTGATATTGTATCTTCTATGGATTGTACCTTATTATACAGAGAATTTGTCCATGGTCCTTGGCATTTAATTACAAGGGAGAGCCTGTCATCTTCCATATGGGAGCTTGAAGTGATGCTAAATGGATGCCACTGGATTTTTGAAATACTGGGTATCTTGATAAATAACGTGCTCATGGAGAGTACTGCATACCTGCAGTTATACCAAATCACAAATTACACAAATATTATATATTGTGTTTGTTAATTTTATCAGTAATCAGATTCAATCCTCACATGGATCTTTTGGGAGTGTGAGTTCTACTGCTTTGCACGGAAGTATACGTGCAGAAATAAGGCAAGTTGTTCTCCTTGACTGCATGATGCGTAAAATTTTGTCGAGGGCAAAGAGGAGAACACCAGAGAATACCAAGAAAAAGTGTCCCGTTCCAACATGCAGCAAGAAAAAGATGATGAAGACCACATAAAGATGGTGGCAGAAGTAGAAGCACTGAAAGTTTTTTCTTCTAAATTGAGGAAGTGATGTTATCCAGATAATCAGTCCTATCACCAGAGTAATTCCTCCAGCAAGGATTTATCCGTCCTGTTCTCTGCCATCTGGTTATCTGTCCTCCATAAAGAAAGGAGAAGAGTCTTGTTAAAGACATACTAAGCATGAACAGATTTTCATGTCGCCAGAAGTTGAGTAGAGGTTGAAGTGTAAGTTCTTTACCTCCTTGGATTTTATTATTCTTCAGTAAGAATTATATAAAATCCGACCCTGATTTTTTTTTTTTTGCAATGTTACAATAAAAATGATTTACAAAGTAACATAGTCGCATTGCTTGAAAAAGGCTCAGGGAGAATTAAACAAGTAGGAGGCTGGAAGACACACCAACCAAGTATGTTGTTGTTGCCTTCTTTATTTAGTTTCAAGTTTTCATTTTCTTCAGATGATGGGATAGCCCAAATGCAAATCCTTCATGGTATAAGCAGGATTTTGAATCCTAGAACTCTTGCAAAAGTGGTTTGCAATACAACAACATAGAATTTTCTCTCTTTTTGTTTATCTCACTTTACTAATATCTTAATTTCAGGGTTTGAAGTGATCTTATACCTCCTTCCAGAGGATGTTCTTGGATCCCCACACATACATTATAGTCGTGCCATGCAAGACGGAGAAGAAGATGATTGCATTTCCTATCCAGATATGGTATCTGATCGAAGCTTCAAATTGAATTCCACATAGAGTGAATAATGCCATCCCCCTCAAGACCGGCAGAAATAAGAGTGCGAGGCATGCTTCAGTTAGAGATCCAAACCGAACACCAACATACATCACCTTAAGCTGCCACCTGAATAGAAACAAACTAGCTAGTGATGAAGAGAAATTCCACAAACCAGTGATGCAGAGAAATTCACGAGGGTATGTCAGGTTCAAAGGATATATTGTAATTCTTCACCCATTCAGTTTTAAAGTCTTGGAAGGTGTCAACTTCTTCAAGTCAGTAGAAACATTCGTGTAGTAAGTCCAGGCGAGGAACATGATAAACAGAGCTGCAACAATAAGCTCGGAGCTCGACACTATGCCTATCGGACTTTTAGCGATGACTGGATTCGAAAAGTTGGTGATGAGAGGTGTTCTTTTCCTGTGATGTGAAATTGTGGTCAGCATATACATATACAATAACGGTGAGCAGATGATCAAATATGCGTATATATGCTTGTACCTGGTCCTGCCCTCCCTCGCACATAGCAGATGAAGATAGATATACCCAAGTACAGCCACAGCCAGAAGAGGGAAACAGAAGACAATCACATTGAGACCTGAGTAATAGCGAGCAACACAATAAGTACAAAAGAGAAGTCATTGAAGGACTGCTGTTCGTGATTTCGCAGCAAGCACCTGGCTCCCCGAGGAATGTTGAATCAGCCCAGTCTTCAGCCTTGTGCCATGATCTTTTCCATAGTTGTGTTGGCTTGAGAATCCATACACAAGACCAAGCAGCCAGTATCAGAGCAATGGAGAGCTTGAGAAGAGTGAGATGGGTTGATTTGGATGCCATAATTTGTCCCTGAAACCTTGCAAGGATTGATTTTGATTTCATTCAAGGACAGTAGTATCATACATATTGGGCTCGCAATATGGGTGAGTGGGTGCAAGTCAAAATGGGAATCTCGGAAAATTGGAGGTGCGCCCACACACCCAAGGATAGAAATCTCACCATCATCTTTTCGATTCACACCCACTTTCAACGATTCTGAGAGAGTTTTCGCCGGATCAGACGGGGATTGATTTGATGTTGATCACTGAGATCTCGCTGTGATTCCTTGCACTGATCCTCTCAATACTCCTATGCATCAATGATGAATGGTGATGCTAAGGTGGAGAGATCTGGTTTGTTTGAGAATTTGGATATGCTGTTGTTGTGGTGGGGACTGTTTCTGGACTGTGAGGTGTGTTTGGTTCGTCTTCATCCCTTTCTTTTTGTGTTCTTTGGAGCGGTCCCTCCAAATGGGGATGGAATTTTATTGGGACAAGGTATTGCTCCATTATAGTTCAAGGTTGGCACTAGTGGGTTTATGCGGCTGTAATTGTCAATAATCTAGATTTTTTTTTTTGCCCTTTTCACTGGTGGACTGGAGTGGGATTTAAGCACCCAGATTTTACCCATTATATGGGAGGGATGTGACAAACATTATTTGCAAAAAGTTTGTGACAAGAAATGTTATCCATGTAGTATTAAATTGATAGAGGTTGTAGTGGTTAAAATTTGACCCTCATTAAGATGACGGCACATGTTTCTGATACCGAGAACTTCCACTAAGGAATCGACATTTTCAGGAGTCCAACTCAGACCTTCCGCCACATTCGGTTTCCTGAAGACAGCTTCCGCCACTGTCAGCCTCCGCCACATCCGACTTTCCCGATATCGTCTTTCTTCTCAAAGACCCTTCCATCCCGGTGCCGCCTCTGCCACTCAAAGGTCGTTATCTTCTCAGGATCTTTCTCGCTCTAAGAGCCTCCAACTCTGCGACCGAGACTCCAGCGACAGATCAACCCTGATTTCCGTCGTCTGTTATGCAGGCTTCTTATTCTGCACGTCCATAATATGTAGCGCCACTCAACGCGGGCAGTTATGGACAGTGGCAGATTTCTCAGCATTCAATCCCAACAGTCTAGCATCACAGATTGTTGTTGTTATAATGTGCAAATCAAGTAATAGCGAAGATCTCGTCGATGTTCACTTTCCTCCAGAACAACATCTCAATGAAGTATAAGTAGACCCCCTCCAATGAAAAGGGCCCCCCCTCCTTTTGGACTTTTGGACTTTTTTCACACTTTTGGGATCCCCCAGACTTATATACAACCCTGATCTAAGAAGCTAAGGCCAATTTCAATCCACATACATCTCCTGCATATTGTAATTCTTGTAACATGAGAATTATAGTGAAATTTCTTCTCCTCCCCTTGGTTTTCTCAGTTAAGATTTCCACGTAAAATCCTTTGTGTTCTATTGTGTTGTGTTTATTTACGTGCATTTGATCCCTGTAGTGATCAAAATTTGATCCTCATCAGGATGACGACACGTGTTTCCCCACGTCCTTCTTCCTGAAGACTCTTCCATCCTGGAGCCACCTTTCGTGACTCAAAGGTCTTTGTTTTCTGAGGATCTTTCCCGATGTAAGAGCCTCCAACTCCCGACCGAGGATCCAACAACAGATCACCCCTGATCTCCATCATCTGTTACGCAACCTCATTATTCTCCATATTCATAACGTGTAACACTACTCAGCGCGGACAGCTATGGACAGTGGCAGATTTTTCGACATGCAATTCCAATAAACCAGCATCACTGATCGCTGCCGTTACAATGTGCAAATCATGTGATTGCGAAGATCTCGTCGATATCCATTGGCTCCAGGACAACATCTCAGTCAAGTATAAGTAGACCTCCCTCTCCAACGAAAGAAAGGGCGGACCTTTTTTGGTCTTTTGGACTTTTTTCGCACCTTTAGGATCCCTCAGACTTATCTACAATCCTGATCCAAGAAGCTAAAGACCAATTTCAATTCATACACATCTCCTACACACTGTAATTCCTGTAATGTGAGAATTTCAGTGAAACTCCTCCTCCCCGTGGTTTTCTCAATTTCGCGTAAAATGCTCTGTGTTCTTTTATGTTGTGTTTGTTTACGTGCATTTGATCTTTATCCCCAATCTCACTTGTGTTGAGGATCGACCATTCAATCACTCATAGCAGAAAATTTCCACCACAAACTGGTACTTTCATTGAGAGTTAAGTCCACACTCAAGGTCTCGCTCTAATCGAACTCAAAAACCTCTACAAAAAGCCTCTCCCACAGCGCCGATAGCCCTGAAAAAGCAGCCAACCATCGGCAACGAGACCACATCCAAAAGCAAATCTATTGTCACCGCCGGGGGGCATCATCCCCCCAATCAGCTTCAGTCTTATCATGAAAGAGCCTGCCTTCGCGTTCTCCCAGGAGGCAGCTGGCGACACCCGCGCCCATTGACTGTGAGGGCCAATTCCTCCAAATGATAACCGACATGAAGGAGAAGATAGCAAGGCAACAAGCTCTATTCAACCACAAAATGACACTCAATTGAGAGAACGCGGCCAGCAAGCGGGAGGAATTGAAGCATCTGAATGATCAACTCCTCGCTCAGATCGTGACCCTCCAAAATACCAAGGGACTGCCTTTACTGACAGATGGTCCCACTGATACGGAGACCCAAGATGACGAGCACACCCAAAGCTAGAGGTGTAGCAGAATACCCTCCCCTACTCCTTTGGAGCAATTCGACGGTGGATCAGATTTATCTCATCTCTTACAAGAGATCACCACGATCATACTTGGAGGAAGACAGAGGAATTCATCTGCATCTAACATCTCGACAAACTTATACAGAAGCGAGTCAAGGAAGGTAACACCCTTAATTTTCAGTTGCAGTTTGGGAGAAAACTTTAGAGCCGTTATAATATGTTACATAACTCAGGCGAGTAAGAATATAAAGCAGAAAACAACTCAAAAGAGTAGAAATTCAATATGGGACAGAAATACATGACATGTATATATAAAGAGTCTCAACAAAAGAGACTCAAACTAATATGAAATTATACATCAACTCAAACACTCTCAGCCTCAACGTATAGTATCACTATGTACAATACCAAATGATACATGTACAAAAAAAAGAGTGAGCCTATAATAGATCACTCTATCTACCTATAAATGTAATGGCGACTACTCCGATCTTCGTCACTCAGCATCTCTCTGAATAAGCTGCGAATCTCTTGAAATGTTATAATTCACGAGCGTTAGAACACCAACAAGTTTGCCTCAAATAGTTACCTCTCAACTATGATCCTGAGGCTGACTCAGTACTAGGTCGAGGAGACAACTAAACGAGATTCACATATATAAAGAAAAAAAATCATCAACCCCTGTAAATCATGATATGCTATTCACGTTCATCACCCCGTGTGAATCGTATTATGCTATTCATGTTCATCACTCTATGTGAATCATGTTATTTCAGTAACACAAATTCAATATAAAACATAAATATCACACCAAGCATGGTTTTAAACTCTACATCAATCAAAACCAATAGATTTCAATATTCATGGAGTTCATCTCATATATTTCTAGACTTCTTTATGAGTCTAGCAAGTTCAAACTTCATGTATAGACAACCATCCAACAACATGAATTAAATCAAAATAAAATATGCCTTTAACATAAAAGTTTCATCTCATTTCTGAATCTCTTATAAATATCATTTTTATGGGTCTATTTCATTCTATATTAGCATGGGGATATACTACAACTCAAAAGATTCATTTATATTTATCCTAGCAAAATTTAAGCATGAAAATCACATACAAGCTATGGTTCTGTAACACCCCATTCCCGAAATATGTACTTAGTTATGTATTCAGATTCTTGATCGTATTTTTCAAATTACTTCCTGTATTTATTTTTATTTTATGAATATTTATGCAATCATTTTATATTGGATCTGGATTCATGGACTCAGAGTCAGCCCTAGTCTAAATCGGGGACCTGATCCTAGTGTATTGCTCGATTTAATCTTTTTGATGGTCAGAATTGATCGATTTAAGATTCAAATATTATTTTCTAATATTTTAGATTTTCTGTGATTTTTAAGAAATTTTTTGAATTAAATTGCAAAATCTTCAAAATCGGTATCGCTGCTCGATTCCAGAATTTTTAATTTATAAATGGAGTCAAATTTTTGAATTTGCTTTCATATTATTTTTTAAAATCATATTTTCTATTTTAATATATTTCTGAAAGATTTTCTGAATTTATCAAAACTATGTCGGATTTGGTGTCGGCATGTATCGTTGGTTGATTCTAAGATTTTTAATTTGAAAATAGGACTTTATATCTAAAAATTGATTTCACTATTTGCCTTAAAATAATATTTACTATTTTTATGATTTTCTAGAGAGCTTTCTGAGTTATTCCATTTTTCTGACCTTTGCTTTCAGTATTTTTCCTGATCCGGGATATCTGTCCGGATATTTTTTTTTCTTTCTTTTTTTCTTTTTTCTTTTATTCTCCTCCACATCTTCTCTTCTCTTTTCCCTTTTCTTTTTCTTTTTCTTTTCCCCTTTATTATCCGCCTCACAAACTTCTCAAAATATCTCCCCTCTTTCCTTATATTTTCTTTTCCTTTTTTCTTTCCTTTTTCTCCTTCATTTCTTTCTTCTTCCCTGGTGCCAACGACAGCACCCCTCTTCCTCCTCCTTCCTCTCTCAATTTCTCTCTCCCCCCTACAATCTCAACTCTCTCTCTCTCTCTCCTCTCTCTTCTCTCTCTCTCTCTTTAATTCTCCCACTCTTTCATCCACACACACCACTCTCTCTCTCTCACACCCTCAATTTCTTCTCTCACTCTCTCTCTCTCCACACTTCACACCAGCCACCTCCTTCATACCACCACCCCCCGCTAGGCGTGCTGCACCCTCTCGCCTGATGACAACCCAAGCATCACCATCTCCTCCTTCCTCCACCATCTCCTCCTACTTCCACCATCTCCATCTTTACCATCCTCTTCCCCTCCACCAAATCTCCTACCTCCTCCATCTTTTCTTCACCATCTTCACCACCTTCTCCTCCTTCTACTCCACCCCACAACCACCTCACCACCACCATCTCCACCACCAATATCCATCATCTCCACCACCTAATTCACTACCACCATACCCATCACCATCATGAACCCCCTTCTCCTTTTCCTCCTTGGGGTGGCCGGCGGCCACCCTATCCTGCGCCAGCCTCCAGCGGCCGGTGCCTCCTCCCCGACGCTTCTGGCTGCGCGGTCGCGGCCAGGGCAGGCCGGCCAGGGCAGGCCGGCCAGGGCCAGGAGACCTGGCCGTGAGCAGGGAGGGGTTGCTGCCCCCTCCCTTCTCTCTCTTACTCTCTCTCTCTCACTCTCATGTCCTCTCTCACTCTCATATCCTCTCTCTGATCTGTTTCTCTATCTAGATCTCCTTCTCTCTTTAACTTTTCTCTCTCATAAAATATTATATATTTTAATATATAATGGTGCACGTGCTCGAGTTTCTCAGATTTTGGATTTACGATGATTTTTCGAAGAGATTTAGGTAAGTGTCCTCGCCTCGTTTTGGGTTTCCCCGCTTCGTCAGGTCGACTATGTATTTTATTCTGTTTTAATTGTATTTATATTCGTTTACATGTATACTTGTATTTATATGTGGCTGAACGCTTAGAACTGCATGTATAGTGTACCTGTGACGAATGCTTGTACTAGTGTAGTTTCATTTTGTACATATATCATGCCTATGATGTGTGTTATATTACCGCTTTAATACCATGTGTGGCCGACCTTTCATGATCATTTAGCCTCCGGGCTCTACACTCAGTCTCTGGGCTTTACCACTCCATGGTAGCCTAGATACTCTCGTGTTTGTATGTATGCTCGTGTGGTACTCACATCTCGTGCAGGTACCCTTGCACCGACTCTAGATTTTTGCCCACTCCCGGGATGGATACCTAATAGGTTTCAAGTCTTGCACCCTTATGGGTTATGTGGTAGCTACCGAGAGTGCGCTTAGACCCCGAGTGTACTCTAACCTCAGGCTCTCGCCCACTTCCTCGAAAGAGGAGTGCGCTTTGACTGTCAAGTCTCTCATGCTCCACCTGGTAGGCATACTTGGCGTTCAACGCTTTATTACTAGATTCATCTAGGCAAAACTCTGTCAGATTTTAGACTCACTTTTTTAGACAGTCATTCCAGTAGCTCCGTCAAGTGCTCTAGTGACTTAACATTGTTTGTTGACCGCGCCTCCAGCCTGCTTACCTCCACTTGGATCTTACCTTTTTGCTAATTGCCTGCTTGACAGTTATCTATTCTTCTATTAATGGTTATGAAGAGTTTGAAGTCTTATTTATACTGTTTTTCTGAGACTGCATGTTTTCCGGTATTCATATCGTTCTCTTATATCGGTACTATTTTTCTATATCGCTTGACATACTTTCACTTGATGTGCTAACACTTATGGTGTTGTCTCTTGTCACCTGTTATAATATCACCCTCCTATCGTGCTATCACTGTAGGATCTATAAACTACGTCAACACTCAAACAAAGATATTAGAGTTAAATAAAAGAACTTGCAAGTGAGGAAATAAATCACAGAAAGTAAATCAAACGCAAACACAAGTGATTTATCCTAGTTCGGTCCTTGTGACCTACGTCCAGTCCCTAAACAATCTGCTTGAGATTTTTCTTTTCCTGATTTGGATACACCCAAACCAACACCTGTACGCCACTTGATAAAACACCCTTTGCCAAATGTGTACAACTCCTCTTACACCAAGAAGACAACAACACCTTGTATAACTTCTCTTCTACACCAAGAAGACACTCTTGTACAATACTTCTTTGAGTGATTACAGTCAATCCTATAAGCCTTGAATCTGTATGTGATTGTGGACAAGGTCTCTTATAGGTGGACTTTCAGAATTCTTCACAATAGAGTAGGAATTGGTGAAGAAATAGAAAGTAGAAGAAAGTTTTTCAGAAAAACAGAATTTTGAATAGAATTTTTGTGCAGAAACTTGTGTTTTGAATTGGTTAATTAATCTTAGGACAACATCCCTATTTATAGGTGAAATCTATAGTCAGTTAGGAAAGTTATCAATTCAAATTTGAAATTTAAAACATTAGATAAAATACCAGAAATCAGAAACTGTTTAACAATCAGAAACTGCTATTAGTCGACTATGGTATGGAGGTTAGTCGACTAGAAGAACAAATTTTATTATGGTTAGTCGACTAATATAGGAGGCAAGTCGACTATATAAAGACTGATATGGATAACAAGTTTCTGGAAACTGTAACTAGTCGACTAGTAGAACATGGTTAGTCGACTATAGCATGGGTTAGTCGATTATAGCATGTAGTCGACTAGGGTCTAGAGGAAGTCGACTAATACTGCTAAACAGAGAACAAACAAAGAGCAGGAATATTTTCGTGGAAGGCCTTAGTCGACTGTATATTGGATCAAGTCGACTAGGTGATAGGTTAGTCGATTATACTAGGGGTCAAGTCGACTATATGACTATTGTGTGTGTGTTCAAGGCTTTTAACAAAAATTCTAAAAAATATACATAAATAGTCAAATGCTCTATATGAGTTTGAGCAATCAGACACTATATAAATGCTTGAGATAGAGCTCCAAATGTATCTGTATCACTTTGTTATCCATCATCAAAAGTTTTCAATCTGTTAAGAGACCTTGTCCACAATCACATACAGATTCAAGGTTTATAGGATTGATTGTAATCACTCAAAGAGAAGTATTGTACAAGAGCGTCTTCTTGGTGTAGAAGAGAAGTTGTATAAGGTGTTGTTGTCTTCTTGGTGTAAGAGGAGTTGTACACATTTGACAAAGGGTGTTTTGTCAAGTGGTGTACAGGTGTTGGTTTTGGGTGTATCCAAATCAGAAAAAGGAAAATCTCAAGCGGATTGCTTAGGGACTGGACGTAGGTCACAAGGACCGAATCAGAATAAATCTCGTCTTTGCGTTTGCATTTTAATGAGTTTTATTCTGTGAATTTTTATTTCCTGCAAGTAGTTTTATTTAAAAAAGTTTATAAACACTATTCACCCCCCTCTAGTGTTTGTGTTGCTTGTTTATAGATCCTACAATCACCTGACATCCGACATGATATACCTAACTCTTATAATTATCACAATACGGGAATGATGACCTGACATCTTGATATATCCTGATATATTCCAGTACAAGTCGTACTCCTGATACACATTTATTCTTGATACTCCTGACTTGTTCCTGCTCATTCCCATAATCTGATAATTATCTAATAAACTGTAAAAAAGGACAACTTATATCGGGTCAGGAAAAACTTACGGATATCAATATATGTTTGGCATTAGGTATTGTACAACTAAAACTTCCGGTTAGACCTGAGGGCCTCCAGGTGACCGAGGGGAGCGCTGGTTCTTTCCTTCCTGGTACCATCATGAAAAAGGGCATACAATAAGACCGTCATGTAGGCCTTGCGGCCGTTCCATACACCTACAACGGAATGTCATAGACAGTGGTTCCGGGTATGTACGAGACCCACTGCAAACATTGTTCGTTGATACCCCCGACGGTTTTCAATAACAATCTTGCTTTACTCAAATGTGGATATCTGTGTGCTGGGATACTAGTCCACATATCTCGACATCTGGGTAGGACGAGTAATAATAAAGAAAGATGCTAACTAATAATTCATTGTATGTTTTGCAACTCAAGTCGTATTGACTTAGTTTACGATGATGTGAGATATATGGTATATAGATGAAGGTTTCCTAGTTTAGATTATTCCTTCGACATACTTATCTCATGAAGCCGTAAACTGGGTTTGTACCGCTGGTTTTGCCGTATTTTTTTTATCGGATTTTACTTCGGATTTCTGGTTTTATGATTATTATTATTATTATATTATATTATATATGTTTACATCCTGTCTTACCATCTGTGTTCTATTCCACTGGTGTCTTGTTCTTAACATATTATACCATGCATATTCTCTGCTTGATATCACTTACTATCTCTCTGCCTGCTCCTGTATGCCTGTGCTCATGACACAATTTTCAATACATGCTCTTTTGATTCGTTTTATTGATACACGTGTGTTTATCCTTGCACGTCCCTTGGCATTCACCACACCACTTGTTGGGGAGCTTCTGACTCCCCTGGTCCTCATATCCAAATCCCGAAGCCTGAAGCTTGTGGATTTTCCCTGTTGCTGATCAAAGATGCGCAGCTGTAGCTTGGAAAATCGGCAGACCGTCTGAGGCCCTATCTTTCTCACCCCCTGCTCGGCTCTCGAGTTTCTTTTTCGTGACTCGTGAGCGCCTTTTATATACTGTACATACTTGTATATCTCTTTATATTCTCGCATTTGCGCCCATCGGTGAGGTAACATTCTTGTAATATTGCGTCACATTCTTTAATAACTTTGTAATTGTACTCATATGTTGAAATATATAATGTACCATGTATTTCTGAACTCTGATTCTTGCCTGTACTGATGCTTAACATATATGTGAGGGTACTTTCGACTTACGTATATACGTCACAGTAACGTCTTCATAGCTGCGGTGTCGGGACGTTACAGAATGGTATGCCTAGGCTCTCACATGCTCAGTAAAACTAGTCAGCAAATTAGTTGAAAAGAAATTTGCAACTGGAATGTATGAGTCCTAGTTATACAATCCAACTACAAGTATAGAGTTATATATTTTCTCTTGATAATCCTTCCCTTGAATTCTAAAGTTCTCCCATCCTTTCATACTTCAGTTTCTCATTATTCTTAGACCAACTAGAACATGAAAGACGGGAAGATCATAACAGTTCTAGTTCTTCTTAGGGTGGTCCTAGTGAAGAAAGTATTAATTTGAGGTGATTTCTGTAGAGTACGATGGAAAACTAACAGGAACAGATGGAGATCTTGCACCAAAGATTATTGGTTGCACCCCTAGCAGAAGCCAGCCAACGTGTCAGATTTCAGGAGATTACTGTCGGCGATCTTTTCAAGCATGGAGAAGCCCTTGGATGCAGAGCAGTGGCTGGTAGACACGACAGATCTTTTGAAGATAGCCCGAGTCCCTGACAAGAATCAGGTGAAAGTGGCCAAGATTTAGTTGAAGGATGTGGCCATAACAAGGTGGTTGGCAGCAGAAGCGAGACTGGAGAAGCCCATCACTTGGGACCAATTCTCGAAGGATTTCTATGAGAGATTCTTTCACGCAACAGTCAAAAAGATATGGAAGAACAATTTATCAGATTATAGTAGGAGGATCGAATTGTAGATGAATATGCTGTAAAGTTTCTAAGACATAGTCGGTTTACACCGCACATGGTGCTGATGAGGAGAACCGAGCAAGTAGATTTCAGTAAGGCCTGAGATGAAGATCAAGATGTTCCTTAAACCCCAGTAGCCCAAGATGTATTCTCAAGTTTTCACCATCGCTCGAGAGGTAGAACAGTAACTGGAGAAGAGAATCATGATATAATGCAAATGGAGTCGGCAAGGAGACCATCTCAATTGATGGAAGGTGAAGACTCAGACATGCCCCTGGATACGCCGCTAGCCAAGCAACCACTCCAACCTCGCCCTCAGTATATTGTTGCCAAGGTTACAATCACCGGTTTCTTGTTTTGATGATAATAAAACATATGTGATTATTTAGTACTAATCAAGTTCAAGTGTTTAAGTGTGTTTTAGGGTTCAAGAATATTTAATGTGTTTCTTCTTCTAAAGGAAGGTGTTGAAGACTCAAGGGTATTCAGGTATAGGATTGGAGTTCAAAGCACTCGACGTTGCTATTGGAGAAGCCCGCTTGAAGACACTTGTAGTCACTAAGAACCTTGAAAGAAAATAGTATGTAAAAGTGTAGAATATAGATTTGATGCTCAAGAAGTTAAACACACAAAATATACGTTTTCAAAAATACAAGTTTTGAGTGTATTAGTATTTTGCATGTTAGGTACTTGATACATGTTTTCAATTTTTCTAAAATTTTATCTCTAGTTTAAAACATGTATTTCATTGCCTATACATTGCTATATCTCTTAAAAACCTATAAAAAAATATTTAAAATTAGTTTGCATTTTAAAACAGTCAGAAAAATATGTTTTGGCCCAGGTCAATCGACCGTAGCCTATTATAAGCCTAAATGGTCGATCGGGCGGTCAACTGATCTTCTGGCAAGGGTTTATGCATGTTAATTGGTCGACCGACCGGTCGACCGCTAACCCCAGCGGTCGACCGATAGATTGACCGACTGGCACACCCAATGTTTCTGTTAGGTGGCGATCGACCGAGCTGTCGACCGACCACTCTGTGCAAAATTTTTAAGACAGAGTTTGGTCGACTAGGCGGTCGACCGAGCCCAACAGCTAGTTCAAAAATGAACTGTCTATCGACCGACCAGTTAACGAAGTTCTGACAAAAAGCCATAATGACTAGTTTTCAGAATTGTCTTTTGTTCTGCTTTTTTCAATGGGCATTTTTACTTTTCTGGTTAAATCTCTTCGCGAATGACCTGGTGAGCTAACTAATAGTGTTTATGAGTTGCCTATATATATATATATGGGTCATGGGAATAGGATTAATATAAGAATAGAAAACAAGCATACAACAAGTTTAAACAGTTTACAAAATTTTCAAGTTTTCAATTTTCCAGTTTTCAAGTGATTTCATTTCCAAAGCTATTTCAATTGATTTTTCAGCTCTTAAATTCTTTCAACTGAATTTTTACTCTCACAAACTCCTTGAACTTCAATTTATATCTACTCTATAGGAATTTATAAAGAAGAGAGTGTTTGTGATCTAGTAGTCACCAAGAGCTTTGTAAAAATTGACTTTGTGCTACCTCTTGTGTAGAGGATTTAGTGTTGGATTTATGTGCTCTGGTCTTATGAAGACCATTGTAATTCCTTATTGTACGGTCCCGTTATGGAAGATCGTATCGTGGATAGTGAAATCCTTCACGGTGGTGAAGGCGGAGACGTAGAGCGGTAGCTTGAAACTCGAAATAAATTCTTTATGTTTGCGATTGCTTGTCTCTTGATCTCTATCTCTTTACATTGCTTACACTTGTGTTATTGCTTCACTTTCACATCTACTTATTGCTTACATTACATTCATCATTGCATTACATTCGTCATTCATTTTTGTCGGCTATACTCATCTCAACAAGAAGCTAATTGAGCATCTCAACTTATAATCTAGAGAAATTTTAGAGGAGAAGTTCTAGAGCCCTTCACGAGGAATTGGCTTCAATTCTTATTTTGAGTAACCGGTTGCATCATTTTTATAAATAGTTATTATTCCACATTTGATTAGCATTACACCTATTCACCCCCTCTAGGTGTATTTCACATATGATATATGGGTTTTGTCTGAAGCCCGGGCACTTGCAACGCAACCGTCAGAAAGCTTATAAATTATATTTTGTGTATGCATCTAAAGATCATTTGAATAGTGACTATCCGTTCAAGAATGCAGAGAACACTGCACCGATCCGATCAACACATCCAGTACCACCATTGGGAGAGAATCCAGGACCTACTGCCAGAGAAATCTCACTTCATCCCCAGCAACAAGCATAAAGTCAGGCACAAAGGAGACTAACAGGTATGACATATGGCAAAAGGAGACAAACTTATAATCTGACTGAAGAGGAAGTCAAGATATTAATGGAGTAAGAATAGAAAGGGATGTTATATTTGGATAGGTACCCTAAGTGTACAACCCGTAACCAATATCCCCATTTTATCATTTCTTTGAGTTGGTAAGTTCTCTATATAATACCCGCCTTATTGCTCTATCATCATCAGTCTTAATTTTTTCGTGTCCACCTCCCTTTTTTCATGTTGTTCCTATCTCTTCCATTTTTACTATTTAATTTTCGTAGCCTTTATGCCAACTTAAAATATGGGTATACTAACGAGGTAGCGGCAGGACAGATGTGATTGTTCTCATTCTATTCCGACATTCTTCGATTTTAGTGCATCATATTATCTTATATCTGACAGTTCTTCAGCTCTACATTATATATGTGTGTGTGGTGTGTGTACATGCATACATATATATATGTACATACATACATATGTGTATATATATATACATATGTGTACACACACACACACACACATGTATACATATATGTGTGTGTGTGTGTACACACATACATATATACATACATATATATGTACACATACATATATACATACACATATATGTGTATATATATGTATGTATATACATACATATATACATACATACATATATATATATATATTATATATATATATTATATATATATATATATATATATATATATATATATATTATAATACATATATACATATATATATATATATATATTTATAAATACATATATACATATATATATATATATATATATATATGTACACATATATATATATATGTACACACATATATATATATATATGTGTGTGTGTGTGGTATATATATGTGTGTGTGTGCGCGCGAGCGCGCGCACCCACACACACACACACACATACACACACATATAAACACACACACACACACACACACATATAAACACACACCACACACACACATATAAAAATTTATATACATAGATATATATATATGTATACATACATACATATATATGTATACACACACAAATATATATATATACACACACATATCAATATATATACGTATATATGTATCTGTATGGTGTGTGTGTGTGTGTGTGTGTGTGTGTGTGTGTGTGGGTATTCTATGGGATTAGCACAGAAAGTGAGGATCAATACAGAAAGTAGAGTAGTCATATGTATTTTTTTATTATTCAGTAACGATCATAATCTCTTCTATCGATTTCACTGAGCTCAAAGCCACAATACTTAGCAGTCATCATGGATTTGATGAGTCACAGACTCCGCTAGCCTCTCCAATCGAGAGTCGTGTTCTAGCCATGCGAGCTCAACAAGATGTGGGCCTTATTGCACCCTGGGCTTAATATTTAGAGATGTGTTACGCGTTGGCTTTTCCACGTGAGCTCCGCCAAGTGTAAGTCACACAGAGCGTTAGCTCCGCCGTACCCTAGTGTTTAGCACCTAACTTTGTGTTACGCAATGGCCCACCTAGGTTTCACTGTGCTCATGGCTAGTTCCGATAGTATTTAGCACTCTTGCCTTGTTCCCCGGATTTTTCTTGCCTAACTTATTTTCATGAATTTAATGAACTGGGTTTTCTTGTTGTGTCTGAATAAGCTTGTCATAATTTTCTTGATGATCTATCGACCAACATTGCAATATTTGGGTATTCACCAGATATTTAATTTGTAGTCTGGTTAACATTCAGAAGGCAGTTATTATGAGTTCTTAGTTATGCTTCTCAGGGTAATTGACACACAGTATTTAGAACTTATTATTATCAGTTGTTCCTTATTTATGCATCTGCGATCAGTTTATTGGGTTTTCTTTATCTATGATATTATGATCTATTTCAGAGTGGCAGAGAACAGATAGAATATCTATTAATCTTATACAGACTCTTCGACAGAAATAGCTTAGTGCCACATAGAGTAGTATAAGTTCTAAACAGGTAAGTATCATATTTTGGGGTCTCGTCTATTTGAGAGAAGTAACCTCCATCAATTCTAGCAAAATTCAAGCAGTGGAAGTTTGGCCAGTTCTTAAGTCAACTCATTTCATTTTATCCAAAGTAAGTCATCTACAGAAGTTCTGACAGGTAATTGGTGAGAGAGATAGTTCAGCTACACAGTATTCCAGTTATTATTATGTCGGACAGAGGCACAAGATTCAAATTACAATCTTGTTAAAGTTTGAGAGAAGTTTAGGGACTTTTCTTATATTCAACTTATCTCATCACTCTCAGAAAGACCGGGTAGTCCAATCAGACTGTTTAAAAATCTTAAATATCTTCTCTTCTAGCAGAATTCTCTTATTAACAGTTATCAGATCTGTATTGATGTGGCACCGTCCGAAGTTTATATGGTAGGAAGTGCAGAGGACGTCTAGGCCTAGAGTTATTGATCAGTCAGTTGTGAGTGTTTCCCATAGCTAGTTATATCTTAATTGGTAAAATTCTCGTCCTTGTCTTTCCTGTGTTAATTTTTCCCTTATCGAAATTTCGAGGACGAAATTTTTATAAGGCGGTGTTTGCACACATATATTACATAAACATTATTACATTCCTACATATAGTTTGTAATAAATCATTACAAACTCACTTGTCTTAATGTCCTAATCCTTGCAGGGTGATAAGAAAAGATAAACATGAATCTGAAATCACCTAGAGGGGGGTGAATAGGTGATTAGCTAATCTAATGGTCAACTAATGCGAAATTAAAAACTTGAAGCTGAAGCAACACACTTAATGTAACCAATAAGTGTAGCCGAATTCCCGGTGAAGGGCTATGGACTAACTCCTCTTGATTCCTCTGAATAAGAGTTGAGGTGCTATATGAAGCTCTCGTGGTTAAACACAAGTGAGGCACACACAAACAACACAAGCATGTATATGATATGACAATATGAATAGATGCACAATGTAAATGAGAGAGAGAGAGAGTTAGAGTCAATGGATCAAACGCAAACACCGAGATTTGTTTCGAGGTTCGAGCACACAGCTCTACGTCCCCGCCTTCACACAGAAGGATTTCAATCCACTAACTTGTCCACACAGGACTCCCACACAGGGAACCTCCACTGAGGATTTGGGGCAATACAATAACCGGGAGTGCACAACTCCTCTCTCAATTACAACACAACCTCTACACTTAGAGGCTAGGCACAAAGCCACCAATATCAACCTCACAAATGAGGGATAGGCACAAAGCCAATACAAACACAATCCACCTCTTCACTAAGAGGGATACCAACACAAACTCCACCTATTCACTAAGAGGGATACCAACACAATCTCCACCTCTCACTAGAAGGAGCCAACCACCACTCAAACAATCAACCTCTACACAAGAGGGATATCACAAATAGGGAGGGTTTACAACTTGGTGGTCTCTTTCAACACAAATAACTTTTCCCACAAAAACAAGATCCTAATAGATAGGATAGAATGATATGGCTCAAGTGTGAAAAACAAAGAGTTTGGAAATCAAAAACTCAAAGAAAACTCTTGGGAAAACTTCTAGAAAAGATAGAAAAAGTAGATCAAAAACCAATCCCAAAAGACTTTTCTTTTCTTGATTTTTCTAACCCCTTTTAAAACAAAGTAAAGATCAAATCTTTAAACCTCTAAAACTCTTTTGAAACTTCTAATAAAACACTAGAGAGTAGGAAAATTTTCTTCTTCAAAAGTTCTTACCAAAAATCACTTCAAATGGGGTATATATAACCCCCACTTGGAATCTGCCTGTTGGCAGAAGAAAAGGCCCAGATTGGCCTTCCGGTCGACCGGCCGGTCGACCGCCAACGGTCAAAATAGTGAACGTTGAGCCCAGCGGTCGACCGCCCGGTCGACCGTGCCAGATCCAGAGAGCAACGACTCTCTGGCCGGTCGACCGCTCAGTCGACCGAGTCTGGAAACAGAGAGCAGTGCTCTCTGCCCGGTAAACTGGAGGCTTTCCAGAGAGCAGAGCTCTCTGGCGATCGATCGTCCCGGTCGACCGGCCTCCCCAGCTTGGCTGCATGCACGTCTTGTGCACGTCGGTCGACCGGCCCGGTCGACTGGCCCGGTCGACCGACAGTCAGCCAGTCTGACATTTCTGGGACAGAAAAACTTGGGTTTTTAATTAACAAATAAATCCCATAAAATCTCTAAAAATCCACAAAAATAGTTTCAGTATAATACTTTGATATACAAACATGTGTGAAAAATTCAACACATATTTCAAACTATTTGAGCCATTTTTGTGTCTTAGAAATATTTGCTGAAAACCAAAACTCGTATTTTCCAAAACTTGGATTTTGAAATGAAAAATCGTTTTGTCCAAAACTCATCCAAATACACAAAACATGATATTGAAACAACTTGAAGCAAGTTGTATATGGATATAATCAAATATACATGAAATAGATATATATCAATGTTTTTGACTTTAAATCCGAAAATAAGTTTTGTTTAAATACAAACCTAAATACATGAATAGGTTATCAAACTAAGTTTGTTTAAATAGCTGAAGCATAAATGTATATAAAACAAATATAATATACATAAAACCATGTAAACTAGTTGATTCTATCTATTCATGAAAACCAAGATCGGTTAAACCAAAAATCGAAAACCAAAACATGAAACTTAAACAAGTGTGTGTGTTGTGAACTTGAGCATATCACACTATCTAATCTTTACAATGGATCTAACTATAAACTAAACAAAGTACCGAAGTCTTCTTATAGAGTGCCGTCTCCAAGTTGACTCGATCCAAACGTGATCCACCGAGCTTGACTCCAAACGAGTGCTAGATATGAACTTGACGCTCGGGCTCTTGAATCACCATGTGAAAGCTCCAAAACACCTTTGTTGAAGCTAATCGCCTACTAATATCTTGATTAAATATCTAAAATTAAACATCACAAGATTATTAGTAAACTATAACTACATGAGTTAATCATCATCACAACTAGAGTGAAAGGTCTCTGGGCCAACAATCTCCCCCTTTTTGATGATGACAAAACTCATGGAGTTATATAGCATAGATTAAATTAAGCTTCAAAGAAGCTCCTCCTTAACTCATGCATAGCAATAAACAATAAGTATATGCAATGAATGCTAAACATGAATATGCATGAACATGCGTAAAATAATGAAATGAACATGCTCTTAATACCAAAAAAAATAAATTATTCTTCCTTCAAATAAACTTAATATAAATATGTTCTTAAATAAATTGCTCTTGATACCAATAAAATTTCAATTTGAAAGCTAATCAATAAGAGCTTTTGATACCAATAATAAAGCTTTTAATAAAAACTCTTGATACCAAATTAAAAGATAATCAATAAAAAACTCTTGATACCAACAAAGCAAAAACAATAATACTTCTTCCCTTTTGTAAATAAACAAATAAACATGCAAACATGCATATAAACTCAAATACTTCTCCCCCTTTTTGTCAATCATCAACAAAGGGGAAAGCCAATAAAACATGTTCTTCCTTTTTGTCCGAAACAAAAAATACTTCAAGGGGTGAAATCAAAAACAAACCATTATGATACCATTAAAAAAATATATCAATTTAGTTCATCATTATATCAATTGAAAATAAAACAAATAGGTAAACCAAAATTTTGAAGAATACCATTGAAAGTAAATAACATATTGGAATTCAAACTAACATTTTGATATCAATTGAAAAAGTAAACATATAGATAATCTTGATACCAATTGTAAATTAGCACCAATTAAAAATATTTTACACTTTTGATACCAATTTTAAAAACATAAACCAATTGAAGATATTTTTCATTAGAAGTGTATGATACCAAATTAAAAAACAATATCATTTTTCAATCAATTTTCATCATAAAGTGTGGGAGCAGAATAACAATGGAAACAAAGATACCAATTGAAATATAAATACCAATTGAAATGTAAAGCATGAATTTTCTCCCTCTTTTTAACCAATAGAAAATATGCATAAGCTTGTATAGGATACCAATTGAAAAATGATCAATTGAAATATAATAGACATTTAAGAAATCAAGCTTAGCATAACAAAATTTGTGCTTAAAGATATAGAGATATAGTAAGCACAATAAATCATATATATGTATGTAAAAGATTAGATACCAATCGAAATTGATACTATTTGAAATGTAATCATACATATATAAAAACATATATGAGTATACAAAAGAATGTCAATAGTGATACCAATTGAAAAGATCTAATGATACCAATTGAAACTATAATTAGAATCAAGTGTATAACTCATACATCTACCACCCATTTCATGCACATGTTAAAAAGATTTTCAATAATGAGCATACAATGCATGGTCGCCCAACCAACCGCCCTTAAATGGGTAGAGGTTTTAAAAAATAAGTTTGAAAACATAGTATGTTTGAAAAACTCTACCATATGAAGAATACGAACTAGTTTATATGAAAAAACTTGTAAACTAGTACGAAATCCTTCAAGTAAGGAATAAAACAAAATATATTCATGAAAGCATGTAGATCACATGATCACCAAACACTCAAAATCTATATAGGCATTATTATACTCATAAAAAACAAAATCATGAGAAAACATCAAACAAAGTGATGTATAAGTGTTATGTAAAGTACATCATCATGAAACTAGACAATCAAGCTCAAAATATGAAATTCCTTAAAACATGAAAATCATCACAACTAGAATTCTTCAAGGTATATGTATGTCATGTACAAACTAAAGTATACATACATATCCATACATAAACGAGTCCACAAAAGTATATGCATGAAGGCAAGTGGCTCAAGGATGTATATGTATACTAATAGTTTAGACAAAATAGACATATACATGAAGT